>VZRH01003307.1:1488133-1534492 GCA_013397555.1 Urocynchramus pylzowi | reverse complement strand
GCTCCCGCACGGCACCGGCACCGGCGCGGGTTCTCCCCGCAGGTGGAGGGCAGGATGGCCCCGCATCGGCCCGGCCGGCTCCCCGCCGGTGCGTGTCCCCTCTTCCATTCGGTTGTAGGGGCCCCTTTACGAAGGGAAACGGAGGCGCCACCGAAATTAAACGTAAGAAGAAACGAGCGGCTGGAGGTGATTTGCGTCGCACTGCCGCTGCCATGTGTGCCAGCTTTGGCCACGCTTCGTGACCCTGGCACCTGCCTTCCGTGGTGCCCTTTGTGGTCAGCCCCACCTCGAGTTCTAATTTCAAGAGATATCTTCTCTTAAAAACCACTAATCTTCACTTCTACTATTACAGATCACATTCCTTGTCGGCGTAATTGCAAAACCTGATCTGTTTCACTCTTGAGATGCACTTTTCTTGTTCATTTTTGGATCCACACTGGGGGCTGCTGTTCTACTTCTTTGTGTTATTAAAGTCCAAGTTAAATGGAACTTTAAATCCATGATTCATTTAGTACTGGGATACCCATGGCCTTTGAGAGGAAGAATTTTTTGTGGAAACACAGGTTACATTTTTCAGAAATACCCCATGATTTGCATCCTAAATTTCATTTTCAAAGATGGTTGATACCTTGAAGCTCCTGAACAGGAGATATCTTTGAAAATGGAACTTAGAACCATTCTAATTTTCAGAGCATAAACCAGTCAGCACCAGGAAGTCATGACATTTTGAATGAGCCTTCTTTTCTTCCCGTACATTTTTTGAGTTTCTTCTCCCAAAATATTATCACCTCTTGGGGGCTTTTTATTTTGGCCTATTTTTACATGAGTAACCCTATTAAACGCGATGCTGAAAATCTCTGAGCGGCGTCTCCACCCAGGCTGATGAATCTTTACTCAGCCCAGCTGGTGCACATTGTGGAACTGCAAATCATTGCTGGAAAGAAAATGGAGAGACCTGGCACGATCACTTGCTGCCCTTCGCTCATCAGCTGCCAACAGGTCCCTCCCTTGCTGAACTTTGTCTTGCTACAGCTTTTCCAGCAGGTCTGTGCCACATCAACAGGAGTCAACAGTCAGGTCCACCTCAGGGGCACAGCCTCCAGTATTGATGGCCCGAGGCATCGTTATCAAATAATTAGTGAGGAGAACAGCCTGGTGCTTGTAGATGAGTGGTCTTAATTTTAATGAGATACAGATCAGTCCTCCAGACATTGCCAGCCTCTCAAGAGGCACATTAGAAGCTACCTGAGGCCTCGACTGCCAAGGTTTTTGCATGAGGCCATGAGAAACTGGCTCTTCCATGCAGGTTTCTGCCAGTTCAGAAGGTGTTTGTTTTCCATCCTGAAAAAACTGGTTCTTCCACCAAAGAGACTCCCAAAAAGGCAAGTTTTCTGGAAATCCCTTTAGACAACAAAAGTGCTCATCTCCTTCCCAAAATGTTTATTTAGGCACCTCTTCTGTAAAAATCCTGAAGTTGGGAAGCTAGCAAGGTCTCTATCTCTAGATGGGTAAATTCACAGACTAATTCAATTAGAGTGGCTAGACAGATGCTTTGCTCCAGGTGGATGCTGTAGTGCGTGATAAACAGGATGGACAAGCTCACAGACTTTTAAGTAGGTGAAACCAGAGTGGTGTCTCTTAAAATGCTTGAACATATAGAGTTATGCTAGGGGAAATCTTAAAATTTCCTGAAAAAAACCCCACCCAACAGAACCAATACACATTTTTGGGGCATGCTAGTCTTTCCTGTCATCTTTTGCCTGCTCTAGGGTAGATGCTAAAGACAGCAAAGCTCTGAAAACGCATCTAACTCACTGAGTATATATGTGGAGGCAGAAGTAAACTTCTGCATGTGCTACTGCAGTTACCAATATTCAAGTTGATGCTTTAAAGCTCTTGAGAATATATATATATATATGTGTGTGTAATATATGCAAATGACATAATATGTCTCGATCACATCTTAGACATCCTGTTGGAAGAGTTTGTTCAGGCTGATACACTGCTTGTCTTTCACAAGGAAAACAGCTGCTAGAAAAATTTGACTCTAATACTAATTATCTGAAACATCTGGTTGCTTGGTTTATTGCAGCAGAATACAATTTTCAGTTCAGTTTCTGTCCAGAAGAGACAGAATGCCTGGATTTTTTTCCTCTTATTTATATTGTATACTCACGCTTATTCCCTCTAGAAAAATTCCTCCTGGGTTGCTTTGCTGAAAGAAAGAGTGAGGGTCTTGCATCTCCACTTGAGGCACATTGGTAGACCTGAGTTTGCTTTTTGCCACCTCTAAACAGACCACATTCCTGAGAGATCTCACTAGAATGCTTCAGGGATGGACAAGTGACCTGGTTGGATTTAATAGTTAATTATTGCTATAGCCAAACAGCTTTTCTGGCCTAAATTGACTCAGCTTTAACTACTAATGTGTGGAATACTAATGTTCTTAGATTATCATTAGCCTAGAATGAAAAATTACTCTACAGCTAGAATAGTCCCTTCTCCTCAGGGCTCAGCAGTTTTGCCAACACAGTTCTCAGCTCTTTCCACATCCAAAGCAAGCATTTCCCCCACAGTAATTTCTACTAAAGCATCTTGCAGATATCTTGTCAGGTTTTCATAAACACTCCAACATTCATTGCTGGCAGGCAGCGTGCTGCCCTAGATAAGGGTGGGCACTCCAATCTTGAACAAGCCAGCTCTGCTGAGACCATCTCATTACACCCTGTCTCTGGACCTCTTGCTTTTGGGCTTTTGTCAACATTCACCTCTGGGTAACCTTAGCAGGCAGAGTTTTCTTAGTCCATCACCACGCTGAAACAATTTCTGCTTTAGTTCACTTTTCCTCCCTCCTGTTCATGGGTAATATTACTCCAAATTAGCTGTGTAACCATGTGTCTTGATACTAGGCAGGCACAACTCTTTTGATCCATGTGTGGAGTCGTTGCCTGTGGTATATGGGGTGTGTGGCACTGAAGAACTGAGAGAGAGCTGTGCAGGGTGAGGACCTTAGTGAAGTATCTTACACCTCAAGGGGCAAAAGTGCAAACTGAAAATCTAAGCTTGACCATCAGCAGTGTGAGTAACAGGAGAAGGAACAGGAGAGGATGATTTCCCTTCAGCAGAGCTGGTGGAAACCACTCCTGTGAAATGTGCCAAAAAAAGCAGCTGAGCTGTATCATTAGCATCTCTACAATTGCCATTGGAATCGTATTCCCAAACCTTCCAGACATATTTTACAGTCCAGGGAGCTGATGTGTGCCTCACCCAGTACAGCCCCACTGGAGCACTGTACCTGTTCCTGCTGAGGATGTAGCAAGGAAAACCAAGAACAGGTGCTAAGAGAAAACAATGGTATTACAGAAGACCTGTGATATATAATGAAAAATATAATATAATATATATATAATATAGTGAAAAACTCCCAACCAAAGCAGTGCTGCAACCATAACTGTTGACTTCTGCCACCAGAACTTCTCTGGATGTTCTCTACAGGGTGACTGCACTGCATTGCTCTCCTTTCCACCGCTGTAGGTCAGGAGCAGCTTTTGCAGCCTGACACTCGCCCAAGTGCCTGCATCCTCACCCCTCCCCGTGGCTATGGTTTCAGACAGGTGTTTGTGCAGTGTTGGGGCTGCTCTCCTGCCCCGTGGCCCTGGGTGCCAGCCCGGCTGTAAACCGCTGCTAATCTGAGATAATTGCAAGGGTGACTGAGGAACATCATCGTGAGAGCCGCCCTCGGGGCACGCTTGCCTCAGTCTGCCGGGCTGACACTTGTTCTGCCCCTTGCTCTGGCAGAGAAGATGCTCTCACCTGGCTGAGAGGATGTCACAGCGCTGCATTAGGTACAGGAAAATAATATCCCTGAGAGGTTTGCATTCTGCTCCGTTCAAAATCCCACCAGTGAAATTAAAAATCAGGCGCAGCTGTCTCAGATA
The DNA here is from genome assembly GCA_013397555.1 of Urocynchramus pylzowi. Classification (NCBI taxonomy): domain Eukaryota; kingdom Metazoa; phylum Chordata; class Aves; order Passeriformes; family Fringillidae; genus Urocynchramus; species Urocynchramus pylzowi. The sequence continues at coordinate 1,530,554 of VZRH01003307.1, read as the reverse complement.
CCAGTCTCAGACTACACCCATTTGGGTTTCTTTCCAGGACAGTGTATCCATGTTCAGGCCAGTTTTCATTTGCTTTGAGCCATTTGGATGAAAGGAGAGCTCATGGGCTGCCAAAACATATTTGCATGTAACATAAATCATATCCCCTTGGCACCAGATCTGCACCCCTGGCTGGTCCTGCCTGGTGCATTTGTCTGAGGGAAGGCTTGCATATTAAGACGATAAAGAATAACTTCAGATATGTCCAAAGTACAAGGAAGAAAATGTAAATAAATGTGAGATCCTAGGGATTTGGCCAAGAGGCTTTTCTTTGGGATGGCTTTGAAATTATGTTTTGTGATTCCCTGGTGCAAAACCCTGTGGACCAGCTGGCACAGGAGGGAGGAGACAGGAAGGGATTGTAATCACCTACCTCAGTGGTGTAGACTGGGGGTGTAAGTGTGCCCATCAGCCAAGGGTGTATGGCAGTAAGGAGAGCTGAGGCTGGGGCAGCTTGTGGACATATCAGCAGCTGTCATTTCCAAGATACCATGACACTAACAGTTTTAAAGCAATTTCTTTCTATAAACACTTCTGACTTTACTGCCTTGCTATTTTGAGTCCTGCTGGAGACTTGGACTCATTAAAAAGGCATTTCCTTCAGACAAGCAGATTAGATAGCTGTTCCTTCCCCCACATGATGAAAGGGTGGAGAACACCTCACTGAAGCTAAAAAATGTAGAAAATTAGGACACATTAGTTTAACAAGAGGTCAAGGCTCACCTTGAAATCTCAATCTATAAAAAGAGTTAAAAAAGAGAGGAGATTCCTAAATGCAAGAATTGGGTGTCTTGTCTACAATCCACATTGCGTAAACCTGGTTCCTAAGCTCTAATTACGGTTTCCCAGATAAATGAGACTTGGATCTGAAGGCAGCTGAGTAAATCTCCAGTGCCACTGACTCCATGAGACCTGAGGACATGTGACACTTTTACAGCAGAACTAAGCACCCAGCAGGATCATGGTCTAAATGGAAATCCGAATGACTTTTGAATTAAAGCAATGTCATTTAGCAAACACAGTATAATTGTGGAGTACCTGCAAATATTGACATCAGCCTAACGCCTCATTTAGTAGGAAAGTTAATTTGCAGAATCAGAAAATGAAAAGTAAATTACTGGACAATAGACTGCTGCTTTCCTGGCTATTAATCAGCATCTCATAAAGCAATGCTTGTCCAAACTGTAAGTCAATATACAATAAAAATATTTAATTTCTTTATTTTAAGGATGAGACCTTGAAACTCTAATTCTAGAAGATAATTCTATTTAGTCAGTCAAAAAAAGGCATGTCACCTGTATTTTATACATTGATGAGCATTTGTGAAACAACTAAGATACTCACAGTAGTAACACATTATTACAAATGTTCTCCTTTCCTGTCAATGTCACACTCTGAAAAATATTCTTGGCCAGACCTGTCCGTGGCTGATGATGCAGCAGAAGGCAATGTTCCCTGGAGTTTGCAAGAATTCATCTTCCAGGTGGTGGGATAACAGGAGGAGTGATGGTGACATCTTTTGTGTAGGCAGTCACACCAAGCTCTCACACAGTCACAGTTGCTGGTGACACACAGACACTTCTGCCCAACTCTGAGCATTAATATTTGTGGGTCAGCCCAAAGTTCATTGCTGTGATTTCATTTTGACCCCTTACTTTGGTTTTTTTTTGGTGATAGCTGGACACAATTTGCTCCTTCTAGGTGTCCACATTGTGAGTAACTTCCTTTAATAGCAAAATGTAGCAGAGCTTTTATATGAAAGTTTGTGAAGTGCTTTGGACCAAGGGAGCTATAAACACTTTGTAAGCAAGTGGAGTTCCACCCAGACACTGAACAGTTGTGCCCTGACACTTCTTGCTAGATAATGACTTGATGGACCCAGTACTTGTAAATCAGACTGTCCCCTTAGTAAAGAAGTTGTTTGCAGTGGTGCTCAGTGGCATCTTGAAATCCAGCCATGAGTGCATGGGCTGACTTCCCCTGGAGCCTTTTATTTACTGTCCATGACCACATTCTCAGTGGATCTTGCAGCTTGGCATGAACACTTTCAATCAAACACTGCTTGCTTTCAGCCCAGTCATATTTTTTTTTCTCTAGACATAATGTAGAGCATTGTATTTGTCTCACTGTACTGGTTCCTGGGCTTATTGAAATGTCTGTTATATCTCTTTGCAGAATGGATTTTATTAACATCTCTGAGCTGGTAAAAACCTGGCTTGGGGCTTTTCTGGATTAGCTGTTGCCAATGGAAGAGAGTTTCCTGTGTGATTCTGTGGTGAATCTGTAGTACCAGGGTCTCTCTAAGACTCACTGTATGTACTCCCAGATGAAGGGAGCCACTGTGAAGGGTGTTCCATCTCTCAGGCTGAGGAAAAGGTGCTCATAGGAGAGTGGGAAGCTGATAATTAAAACAGTGGCCTGTGCTGCCCATGAGAGAATCAAGGCAATCAGTAAACACAAAGTAGGATAATACAGACAGAAAAGGGAGGAACTTCACTGGTGGCATTGTGATGTTGTGGAACAGCTCCTCAAGACAAAACCAGCTCCCATAAAGCCTTTTTTTCTTTTTTATTTTTTCTTTTTGCCAGAACTGAGTTCTCTCACTCCCTCAACTGATGCATGACCCCAGTTCAATTCAATAGGTTCATTTTAGGAGCAGCTAACAGTGTTGGGTGTTACTTTATATACTTATGTAATTTCAGTTGGGTGAGCTTGTTGTAAAAGAACACCCTTTTGTCACCTTAGCTATCCCCATGCCTCTGGGTACCATAAGGTCAGTCACAATCTGTTTTGGCTGGACATGTAACCCTGAGTTGAGCTGTAATCTTTTAGGGTCATGCTGATAACTAACAATGTGCCTTTGAAAAATGGCAGCAATATAAATATATAGTAAATAAATATAAATATATTAAATAAATATAAATATAGAGCATTTTGGCCAAAATTAAATGTTTTTCTTTTGTCTTGGACTCTACTGTAATAGCCTGCTATAATTGGGTTTCAGCTTTCTTGACAACATTTGGTCCTCAAAGGTTTGCACACAGACTAATGGAAGCGAGTAGGAACTTCAAGAATGGAGTTGAATTTTTTTTTAAAGTTTTTTTTTTTTTTTGGAGGGGGGGGGTTTAGTGGTTTATTCTGCTTTATTGGTTCAAGCTTTTAGAATTAAGAGAATCCCTAAATTATTTCATGTCTATGTGAAAATGAAATGTCTATAACAGCCTCTTGTAGTATGTAATGTCACAAACTGATATTTAAGGCAATGGTTATCTGATATGAAGACTCAGAGCCTTTACTGAAGTCACTGCAGAAGACCAGAGCATTCCTGAGGTCTGCAGGCAAACTTTATCCAAAGAGCACCAGAGTCTTGCTGCATCTTTTCATCCCCATGGTCCTAGAGGCTGAACTTCCCCTTATGAAGGATCCTTCCAGTGTTTAGTATGAAGGAGTGTAATATCTCTGAAGCAATGACAGAAATGCAATGATAGAAATGCAGAACCCAGGAATGCAGGGGAGAGAGGAGTTGTTGACCTCACTGGAACTCAGCTAAGTCAGTGAAAGATAAAGGGAATTCACTTGCTCTTGGCCTGACCTCCAGCATGAAAACAGGGCAATTCAATGGGCAGTCAAAGAATAAAACCAAGTTATTTGAAAGTGCCTCGGTAAGGCAGCAAAGAGTTGCTCTGTTTGACCTTGAAATAAGCAAGGCCCTCAAAGGAAAAAAGGTCCAATTCATTTGCTTACTGTGAAGCAAACAGAGCCCATATTTTGGTTGACATAACAGAACAACTCTCCTGTAAAAAACAGTCAGGGAAAGGAAGGTGTCATTAAAGGAGATTTGTGAGATTGTTATCTTGAGGCTTGATGCTAATTCTAGAGTGCTCAATAAGCATGGAGAAAATGGAGCAACAAGGAGAGGCAAAGCCTGACAGGTTCTTAACAGCGTTACATTCCTGCTCCACTTTTTATTGCTATTTTAAAAAGAAAATAATTGGGTTACAGGATATATCCTGAAAGCTCTCATGTTTGCTGTTTGGGTAGAGTGGCTTGCAGGTGAGTGCTCAGCAGGTTTTTTTAATTGAGAAAAAGATACAATTTCTATCTCCTACATTTTTGTGTTGTGAAGGGCTGTCCACAAGCCAAGAATGGCATTCTGCTAATGCTGAGGGTGCAGTAGTGGAGGTTTGGATGCTAATTATTACCTCACATCAGAGAATGGGATGGCTAGTTTAAATGGATTAAAAAATAAATAATCTCTCACTACTCATTTAAATGTCCTTCCCCTCTAGATCAAGAAACTAGCTCCAGCCTTTTATACTTATGATGGGGACATCAAGAGATGGGATTCACTCAAATTGTTGCCACTAAAATTGTTCATCTTCCCAGAGGAGACCCTATACACTCACCCAGGAAAGTTACAGACAGGGCCTTATCTAGAGAAAGAAGTGACCTTGAGATGTTGTTTTCAGGGATATTCCCTAGAGCTCAGTGAGATCTGGTGCCATAAAGACACCACAACCTGTATTGACACCACAAGGATGGGAGCTGATTCCCACTGCCTAACAACAAACACTGAAGCTATCATTCAGGATCTAGCTTTGCACCTACACCTTAGCTCCCTTTCTGACTTTCAAAGTCTCTTTTCTGAGAGAAACATCCTGACTGTCAATTATGAAGGATATGTTTGGCTGCATAATTAGGATGAAGGACAGTTGTTCAGAAGGCAACTATTATTTTTATTTTTCTATGGTAATATAAAACTCTCCTGTGAATCAATCATAAATGTCTCTCCAGTGATTTATGACCAGTATGTGAGAGCTGAGAGATGGCTTGAATGCAGATTTTGTTATAAATTATTTCCTCGAGTTTTTGTGCCAAATGCAATAATTTACTATTATTAATAGTCTGTGCACATCACATTGAAGCAAAATGGAGCATGGCACCTTAAGACAACCAGTGTATACTCAACAAAACTTCCTTGCATAACTTCCTCCATGTGGATGTGTATCATAAATCTTTTGACGAGAAGGATTTTGATTTTTCCTTTCATACAAAACTAAAAATGCCTTTCTGGAACAGAGAACTGAAGTAGTTCATCTACTGAGAGGATGAGAATCAAGGTCTTTACAAAAGATATGGCTTTTTAAATACTCAGCTTTGTTGACTGACATAAATTGCAGCAGTGCCCACCTGGTCTGTTGAGGACTGAAGTTCTGGAGGTGCTGCTTTCTCCTGATCAAAGGCTCAGTCTCAGCTCTCCTCTATGTGGAGATTGTTTCATCACCTGGACAAGACAATATGATAATGAATATTCAAGAGAGCGATTGTCACTCCAGTCATTCAGTTGTATCAACATGCCTTTTTTCAATCAAGCTGAACAGATCCTCCATGAACTATTGCTGTTGTTTGCTTGAGAAAAGCTCATTAACAGAGCTGATCTAGAGAGGTGCTTCAACCATAACAAATACACATTTTTGTGTGAAACTCAGTTTTTTATGCCATTTTTTATTAAAAGCAGTATGTTTTGATTACTGGATTTTTTATTAGAATTCTCCTTTCAGTGAGCAAAAATTACAATGACAATTTTAATACTTTTTCTATAATTTTCTCTCTGTTTTTCTGGGAAGGTCAATAGAAGTGTAAAAATGTGTCCATTTTACGTTTCAAAATGAAAACATATACTTCAATGTATCTGTCAAATTGCTTTCTCTATCTTGATTATTTAGCCATCAGAATGTATCTTACATCTCCTTCTGTGCTATGAATTACCTGATACCACCAACATCACCACAATTTTCACATCCTTCTGAGCTTTTTGTGGGTTTAGGTTTCCTAATACAAGCATTAGAGGGACACATTTACATGCTGTCTGTGATTTATGAGTAAGTTTTATTTGTGGGGAGATTAAATTGTGGTAGGCTGGGTCTGTTTGGGTTTCCTAGATAGCCTCTGATTAATTTTAATACAGGTAACCCTCACAGTAAATCAAGTGTCTCAGCTGATCTACAGTAAAGTGAAGCTGTGACTCATTACCTGGTAGAGCAGCCTTTCCTCAGACTGTAACTCATTAAACTGAGGGAGTTATTTACGATCATCCTTGCAGCCACCCTAGCTGATGGTGTCATTTAGGAAACCCAGATGATCCATATGGAACGTGAAATATTTGATGGTTCGTAGATAACTCATTAAGGTCTGAACAAATTCAAAGTATGCTTTCCTGGGGAAAGCTCATCTGGGTGATGAATGTGGCCATCACTGGGCTCCAGGGGTCTCCTGGAAGCACAAAGAGTGTCCCCTGCCTTTGCCCAAGGTTGATGGACATAACGTTTTCTTGGAAACTTGTTAACTCTGTGACCTGCAAAGTGTAATGAAGAAAGGATTTTTTTTCCAAGCCGAGCATGTGAGTCCTGTAGAAACAGCACAAGAACAGACTTCAAGCTGGAGTTGTCAGGAGCATTGTTGAAAGAAAAAAGTTCTTGAGCTTGGAAGCATGGCTAATGCAAGCCTGAGGGCATGTGAGGCTTAGACTCTGCCCAGTGCTTGCAGAGCATCTGGACCCGGGCCTAAGGACTGGATTTACAGCAGCCCTTGGGTCAGTTTATCATCTCTTTTTATCATCTCAGTTTATCATTCAGCATCTGCAATATATTTCCTTATACTTCTTTCTTTCTGTCACTCTTTGGTGTCTGTGCTAATGAAGGATCAGTGCTCACAATCACTCCATGAATTCATTCACCATCGTGCCATTCTTGCACCATCATATTTACACTTCAGCAGCACCACCAACCCCCAAACCCCTCTGTGTCCACCAGCCAGCTGGCCCCCCTCTCCTGAGCAGCCATGCAGCCATTCCAGGAGGATCCTGGCCATCCTCTTTGAAATGTGTTTTATTGTCCCTTGGACACCAGTCTGTCACTTGGATGGCAAGTCTGAGACAAGGGCTGCACTCATGCTTTCTGTTAAGTGGCTAATGCACGGGGGAGGCAGAGGGGGACATTAAATAATAATGACAATAATAATACATCTGATAGAGTTCTGTTCCACTTTAGCACTAAATGGAAAGCTGAAAGCCTCCCTATGGATCTTTTCCATCTCCTGCACCAATGGTTGTAACAGATGCATCAGTTTAAATTTATGACGTGCATGACAAATAAGACTGATACATGTGTTTAGAAAATCTGTGCCCAACTGGCATGTTTTGATTAGCTGCAAATGATGACACTGCCATGTCTGTAATGCAGCTTATAAAAGACATAGACATGGTCCACTTTTTAAATTGGAGCAAGGCAACGTAGATCTTCTAATATGATATCTGTCCTTTACTTTCAACTTTATGAAAGCCTTGTGAAATGAAAATAAAAGCAATGAACTTTCTTCTCTGATTTTAAAAATACCTACAAACAACAAAGAATTAGTAAAACCCAAAAGAGGAATGAGGAAACACTGAAGATGAAAACCACTGATCCATTTAAGCACAGATGAAACGATTTGACAATGTACTGGAAAGGAATATTAAACAGATACAAGCTATTAATTTTCACTGAGGGTCAGCCTGGGAGCTTGAGTGGCACCTGAGATTCAGGTTAACCCTTCACAGTAGGATCTCACCATCAATCAAAGCTTCTTACTCTTCTTGGAGTATCATCCTCTTCTTGGAGGATGTTGATACTGCTCATGTAATAACTGCAAAGTGTTTTGGACAGGTGATAATATTTATAGGAGGGAAGGATAGTTTGGAAGGTGGAAAGAGTTCAAAGATTACAAGGCTAGCAAATGGCAAAATTAGCACGGAAAAATGTTGATCCCTTTCATTATTTCTTACAGGGAGAGGGCATTGAGGGGTGAGACTGGTCTCAGTGAAAAATAATTTCTGCTATCAGGACCTCTCATGGGAGCAGGGACCTTCCAGCTCATAGGTCATCTGTTTATACTGCAAAATCCCTGTGGGCTGGGCTCTTCTGGCAATTTTTAATGTCTGTGTGCTCCCAGAGTATTTGAGCATCTTCCATCTTGAGCATAACAAACATGAAGCTTTTACAGCACTTCACAATGTCACTGGCTCATCCCTCATTTTGAGGTTCAAACTCTGCTCAGTGCTTTTGGAGGGGAATGAGGTTGCTGGGAAAAGCTGTGCAGGCAGTTAATATGAGAAATTTCAGCCTTGATACCTCTGTTCTGAGCACTCCTTCACCTAAAACGGAGCATTTACCTCCTCTCAGCTGCCTATTCAGCCAACTTTTTGTCCTTGTCTTTAAAAAAAACACCAACATTAAACTGTACAACAAATCACTGCGCTTGTCCACAGGGAACAGTAAATGCTACTCTACTCATACCTTACTCCTTCAACAATCCTATTTCCAGTGCTAGAAATAATGATGTGAATACCTCTATATCAGCATTTTCTATCATGATTAAGGCTATGCCAGTCACCATAAAGGTCACCATATGATAGACTACAGACCACAGGCCCCCACAAGCCAGTGTGACTAACACATTAAATATTGGATTGCAGTTTGGTCAAGGGACTAGTGTAGTGTGAGAAATGAAATCAATACTCACCCTGGTGAGAAATGATAGAAATGAGCATTCACCGTCAGCCACGTTCAGATGGCTGTGAGTCTGGAATGCCATATTTTCATGTTTATAACCTAGATGTTGCGTCAAAAATTGCCCTGAAACTCAGTAGTGGTGGCAACACTGAGCACTTATTCCTTCAAGCCTTTCTTCAACTTTATCAATGACCTTGATTTTTGAAGCAGCAGTCTGCTCTGTGGAGGTCTTGACCCATCCTGCCCCAGCCATGAGGGAGGGACCTCTTCTGCCAGGCATCAATTCCAACAGAACTAACTATACTAGGGAAGATTCAGCTTGTTCTGCCTGGAAAAAAATACACCCAGCAGGACTGTTGTAGCTGTTTCAAGTGGATTGTATTCTGTCCCTCACAAGAGAAATATTCCATGTACAGCAAGTTGCATTTTAATGACTTGCACATCCTGTGGAACAAAAGTCTTTATTCCCCAACCTTTCTCCTTTCCCAATCTTCCCCATTTTTAACACGCTCATTACAATCATTATTATTATTATTGTGGATAGTATTATTAGTATATTTTATTTTCTTTCACTTTTTAAACTTTTCTTTTCTCAACCCACAAGCTTTACCTTTTTTCGCTCTTCCTCCCAATCCTGATGGAGCTAGACCATGATGTCATGTTGTATTTTGTTGAATTGGAATTAAACAAAGATGTTTCTAGAGGAAAGATTGATGTCTCAGCATCTTCTCTATTTGGTCTTCAAAGAAAGTTCAGTTTTATTCTTCCACATTTTATTTTTGTTTTCCAAAGGTGCACCAGTTGAGCATACAAAGAGGGTTTCAGACTGATCTTATTATCTGTTTACAACAGGCTGATCTTGAGTTCAGAATCATCACTGTTTAAAAAGCATTGAAGTTGTACTAATGAGTATTGGAGTGTGTTTTATGTGCAACCTTCTGGTCTTGAAAGCAAAACAAAGTGCTTCACCTCTTTTAGCATGTCTGCTCCTTGAATATCTATTTTCCAGGTCAGTCTTAAAAGCAGCCTGTTTCTTACAAGAGCAAATCCAATATTGAAGCTGTTAAGTCCAGGCAGCTGCTTAAAACTTGGCCCTGTCTGAAAAATAATTAATAATAAGAAATAAAACTTTGTTTGTGTAACCTTTCTGTAGAAGAAGCCACTAATTGATACAGATGTCAGTGCAAAGCAGCACTCGGAAGAAGCATTGATTACAAATCCTGCTGGGATATGGCTCTCTAAAGGTCAATCACTCCTTCTATTAATTGCTTTAAAAATAAGGCTTGGAGAAAGCTGCATATGAAATAATGGTGAGATTTTGGCAATCCCTGTTGTAAACTGTGGCAGTGTTTCCATTGTTTTCAGGAGGAGAAAGCTGTACCATGGCTTGGACGGGCCCTTTTATTCCTCCTGGGTTTGTCTGAAATGAAATTGGCTGGTGAGGAGGTGAGCGTGGCAAAGAAGTGCCAAAACCACAGGTCTCATTACTGACTGCTGTACTGAAAACACATTCATTTCAAACTCCTCAAAAAGCGCAGGAGAGAAGTTTAAGTCTGGGTATGTTTCATTTCTCCAGGCAATTTTTCTTCCTGGGTTACACAAATCTATTCTTTTCGGTTGTTTAATAAAAAAAGTCACAGAGTGTAATTGTTAAAACGAGCGGTGGGAAATGCAACAGCCTGACAAGAAATTACATGTCTTATTTATCTCCACTGACATTACTCCTGCAGGAGCTGGGTGCTGGTGGAATGTATTGCACTGAAACGTGTCTCTCTGATGCTGGGCAGGGGTACTTCCCCCAGCTCTGCAGCAGTTTCCTCCCCACTGGAAGTCCTAAAGGTAAATGCAAACCCAGGTCTGAATTAACCTGTGAATCTTGCCAGAGACTGATGCCCCTCTGCGCCCTTGCTGTTAATGCTGAGGAAGAAATGAAGCAGGTCAGGCAGAACTGGAGCTCTGTGGGTGGCCTCCTGACTGTAGGAAAAATTAAATCAAAGCTCAAGGAATAGTTATCCCTGGGGAAGAGGGTTGGTGCTTACAAGTTTTCTCTGCAGATGCCTGAAAAACTGCCCAAGCCCGATGCACAACGAGCTTTGGCTGAAATGGAGATGGAAATAGATAAGACAAGAAGAAAAAATGGTTTGAGTACATTTATTTCATGGAAGTGGCAGTATAAAATCAGATCCTGTTTAACCAGATTGGAATTCTTCTGTGCAATGATTTAACAGCATGCTGATGTGCTGATAGCATTTGCCATCAGCTTAGTTAAATGCTGGTACATGGTGCTGCAGTCCTACAAAAATTCACTCGTTTTCACAGATAGCTATCCAAGGGCATCAAGGCTCTTCTGAGATGGATGGCTTCTTCTTTTGAAGACCCTAGCTACTATTTTGATCAGCACAGTGTAAAAAACCTGAAGGGAATTTAAATTAGATTTAAATTATTTCTTCATTTTGCTGTCATTATGTATATTGGAAGGAAGGGGAATGAGCAAATAATGAACAATATTGCAATTATACCTTCAGAGGGTTTGGCTTATGTAGGGCAACTGGGCCAACAGATGGTGAAAGCAATTTGATGTACAAAAGTATGAAATAACTGGTCTGGACAGAAGGATTAAAGTGGGGTGTGGGTATAAATTGAACATGGATCATGAAAAGTATATTGGACTATTTTGGGAAATCACTGCAGCCTGAGCACAGATGCTGCAAAAGAGCAAATCAAAGTGCACTGGCACAGCAATAGAAACAAAGGCAAAAGGTGAAAACCTTATTGTTTTAGTCCTTTGTCAGTGGTGCAGGCTTTGATGTGCTGGAAGAAGAGAGCTGCCTCGAGGGAGAGGTGCTGAAGGATCTGGTGGGGAGCGGAAAGTTCACAGGGGCTGGGCCAATTTGCATGGCAAACTACCGGGTAATGTGCTGATTTTAGAGAAACACCTTTAAGGAAGGGCTCCATCAGGGCACTGCATTCCTGAAACTAGCACTGAACAAGACAGAACATCTTATTAGTGTTGGCAAAAGGGCCTGGATGAGGCAAAAAGGCCAGGCTGCCTCTTCTGAAGCATAATGCAAGCACAAAAAAAGTAAAATGAGGACACACATTTGAGAGCCCTTAATGGGAAGCACCAAGTTTTTAGTTGATAATAGCCACTTAATCAAACAACCTTATGTAAAGTCCTTCTAATCCTAGCTCATCAGCAGAAGCTATGCATCACTGGGGTATTCCCAGGACAGAAGCACAGTTTTGCTGACAAAGAAGACTAAAAGCAGGAAATTCAAGGGAATGTGTTCCCCAGACAGGGGTGCCTTGGTTGGGATCCCCAAGGAAGCTCTGTCCAAGCTGGTTCCCAGGGTGGGCTGGGCATGGCACACACCAAAGTGCTTGCACAAATTCGGGAGTCACATCCTGCATCCCTGCTCTGCCCTGCCTTCTGTGCAACAGGACAGCCCAGCCTGGACGTGCCTCTGGGACAGCCACACCAACCCAGTTAACACATCTCTTAAAAAAGGGTGTTTACCTGCTTCAGGTGGGTGTTGTGAGGCAGCTGAGAAGGATGGCAACACAATCCCTCCCTGTTTTTAGGAAAGAATGCCTCCTGGTGTCCCCTTACCTGTGCATGGCTGCAGAGCTGACAGCAAAATACAGGCTCTGGGCATCTTTTGCTGTGATCCAGGGGGAGAATTTGGGGGGCTACTACTGGACTGGTCCATACAGAAGGATTCCTGAAGGATTCCCCAGGAGGGGAAAGTCTGTGGGATATTGAGCTGCTGAAGTAGCTCACTGTTGCTCTGTGTTCAACAAATGATAAATTGAATATGCTGCCCCAGAAAGCCATGACCAGCCCATCTGTCTAATCCCAGAAACTCTTGAGTTCCCTGTAAAGCTCTTCTAGCACAAGTGTGGTGCCATGGAGTCCCACTGATCTGAGCTTTCATGGCATTGCCTTCCTACCTGGGAGGACAGCAGCACATGGCTGCCCTGGACCAGCAGCACATCCCAGTTTTCCTTATTTCCTAGCTGGCTAAATTGCTTTTGGCTGGACATGTGGTGGATGGAGGATTGCTTCAGTTCATTTCCCACCCATAACAGAGAAAATCAACCCAGTTACTCTTAGAGCTCCCATTAGCAGAACTGATGGAGAGGCATGAGGAAGTTCTTGCTTGCTTTTTCATCTGCTTAGTCACACAGTTCAAAACCAAATTAAACCTTCACCCTAGAAATGTGTCCTATTGTGAGAAGCACTTAATTCCTGCAAGGCTCTTGGTGTGCTGAGGAGTCAGAACAGCACAGCCTGAAGGGCTGAAGCACAGTAAAACCCTGACTTTGGGATTTATTGGCAGAAACAGAAAATAAGAGTGTTGGGGAAAATCAGTTTAGAGGAAGTAAAAATGGATATTTAAAAAAAAATCGTTTTCTTCAGGTTTGGATTATTCGCCATTATAAACTTTTCTCTCTGTTAAAAAATCACTTCTAGGTCAATTTTTCAGTAAAAATTTCTGTCTCAGCATGAAGGGACCAGTCTTTTCAGCCTGAAAACATACCCCTGCAAGTGGCATGCCTGCACTGAAATATATTATTTTAACAATGTGTACATGAAAGTTAATACATAAAACCTGCTGCATTCACTTTTTCCAGTCTGTATTGTTAGCCTAAGTCAGCTCACATGCATTGTCTCACTCCATCTGAATTGCTATATTTTAGGGAAATTTTCTTGCAGAAAATAAATCAGCTGGATCCTTCTCTGGAGCCCCTAAATCCTGAGATTCCAATTTTGTTTTGTTTTCGTTTTTATTCCCGTGTTTTGGAGATTTTGGGGTGGGTAGACTGGAGAAATTTTCTAACTTGTTTGAGCATTTCTTCCTCCTCCTCCTCTCCCCCTGTCTCACGGATGATCTCCATTCACCCAAATCCCAGCACCTGCCCCATCTGGAAAGAATGCATCAATCTGGAACACAGGCCAGCAATATATAAGCCAGGAGTAGGAGTAAAGTTATAGTAATTAAGGTGGAGTCCTGAAGGGATAGGTTACTGTTAGTTAGCTTTGAAAGAAATTGCAAGAGTATGCTCAGACCTTATTAGTAGATATTCCCTGGGTAGAGAATATATAAGATACATGAAGAGTTAAGCTGAAAAATAAAAGCTTCAGCAAGGGCTACTTAGGTCTTAGGAAGGACACAGAAGGATTGGATTTAGATTTAGTCTAGTGAGAATTTTCTATTGGAGAGATTCTTCCTGCTCTCTTTGCTCTCAGGGCAGGATTCACCAGCGTGCCAGCTCCCCATCCCTGTCTGTAGGTGGTACATATAGACCATGACAAGTACAAGCCAGGCAATGATGTGCAGGACAGAAATCCCACCCTTGTCACTGAATTGAGGCTGAGGTGCCTACACCAACAGAGAAAACCTGCTGCATTGGTGCCAAAGCAGGTGCTGGAAGGAATTTAAATGGCTTACATAAAGCATCTGAAATGAAGCAGCAGGGAAAGGCTGGTGGCCCAATGTCCAGCAGACCATGACTTGCAGCAGAGAAAAAATACTGACAGTTGTTCCATTAGACATTCAGTATCTTCTGGCTCTCACTTATTTTCTGTCCCTTCATCCTGTATTTGGAAGAAAAATAGGGTGTACCCCAGCAACGGTGTGCAGTTCTTGATCCAATGTCTTCCTCACCCTAGGGAGGTGCTGAGGAGGATCCAGTGGCAGCAAAGCCATGCAGACCCTGAGCAAACAGCCAGTCCCTCCCTCCCCAGCCCCAGGGAAGGACTATGGTGTCCTGAGCTGGCCTTGCTGCCTGGGCACAGCTTAAGCCTCTCAGCATGCACAGCGTGGATGCTTCTTTAGCTCTCTTTTTGTGCTGGGATTGACAGTGTCCTTGTCCCCAGCGTAAATGCCACTCTGTCACAGCAGTGCCATGTGTCCCAGTCCTGGAGGAGAGGCTGGGCACGTGCTGGGAGCTTATGGGGTAAGCAACAATGAGTGTTCATCCCCAAAAGGCGGAGGCGGGGGGAGCAGAGGAGAAGATGTGACCTCAGCAGATGCTCGAGAAGGAGAGGGGGAGGATGTGCACTGCAAGGAACCAAAGTTAGCACAAAAGAGAAAGTGTTAGCCTCATCACAGTAACAAATGCATTCAAATCTCAGTGGGGGCTGACAGCAGCTCTGCTCTCCCAAACGCCTCAGCACGCTGCCCTTGAGCTCTTCCTTCGGTTCACCGCACCTCAGCACTGCCTCCTGAGCAAACACACCGACCTTTCCTCCTCCCCAAGCCTCTGGGTGTCCATCCCCACCTGTTCTGGTCCTCCTTCAGAACAAGCAGCACTCCTGAAGCTTTTTGCATCTTCACAGCGTTTCACAAACAACAACGTAACATCACCTCTCCAGGCCAGCAAATGCTCTTTGACAGAAATTTGTGTCTTGCAATTTTAGTTGGAAAGGTTGAAAGAAAATAGGGTTGGCCCAGTGCTCTTGATGGCAGAAAGCCAAATCAAGTGTGGAAAATCCAAACTGGGTATAAGGAGAGGAGAAGATTTTGTGCCCTCTTGCACTGTTGGTGCAAGAATTCTGGTTAATTGTTAAGAGTTGCTTATGCAGTGTTTCTTTTTATCCATAGACAATGTCTTGCAACATGTGTTTAAAAGCTACAACAAAAAAAACACACAATTTTTTGCCTGTATTCAGTATCAATAAAATAGTCTACACAATCTTACATGGCCATGTTCCCTGATGTCAACACAGATGAAGCACCTGTCTTCCAGAAGAAACAAAATGTCAAATCCGTCACCTTTAGCAAACAGAGCAGCTTTTTTTTTTTTTTTTTCCCCTGCTGTCTCATCTCTGAAGTACCTCTTGCCTGAATAACTCCAGTTTTGATGATTAACCAGCCCACTTTCAAACACCTAGAAAATGCCTTTCCCAAACAGGGAAGGATTTGGATATTAACTCCAGCAGCGTTGTGCTCAAACACAGACCCATTACTGCTGTTTGTTAATCATCTGGGGAGACAGTGTCTGCAAACAACTGTGCAGGGACTCTCTACAGGGTTTATAGAAGTGTTTATAGCTTCTTCTGTACCTCCAGTGAAAGGCAAAAGCAGTGTTCATTGATACATGAGGTCTTCAGGCTTCATTTTGGAGTTTTCTGCTGCAGCATAACAAGATGTACTGAAAGCACTGTTGTGTGCTCTGCTGTACCTCCTCAAACTCCTCTTCTCTGGCAGATCAGATGGATGGGGGGCTGCAGCCATTTGCATTTTTAAATAAAGTCAAACACTGTAAAGTGGAGCTTGGCTTTCTACAACAGTGTGCTGAGCAGTTGGATTTGGTTGTATTTTGAGAGGCTTGAACTCTGCTCCAGACTACTGCTGTCTCTTTTCTGAGCACACTCCCTAGTGCTCTAATGAATATTAAAACCATGGTTGTGCCTTTTCTTCAGCTGAAACTTGGATTTTCCTGACATCTGGCAGAATCTGACCCAAAGGTTTGACAGAATCATAGACTGCTCATTAGAAGGGACCTGAAAGATCTGGTTGTAACCCCCATGCCATGGGCAGGAACCTTCCACCAGACCAGGTTGCTCAGAGCCCCATCAAGCCTGGAGATAGTTTGGGGTCAGGTTAGGGGCAGATATGTAGGTATAAGGATATGCAGACAGAAAGATCTCAAGAATCTTCAGAAGCTCTGCAAGAAGCAAAGAGAAAATCATAATAAAATAAATAAATGAAAGCCAGCAAACAAGCGTTAAATTCAAAGAAATCAGAAGAAATATATCCACAGGGGTCAGCTTAGGGAAAAACCATGTAACTGGAGTGATTTTCCTGCCCTTCTGCTTTCACCCCTTATTGTTTTGCAGCTACAACCAGAAATGATCCTCCCCCTTCCCCAGGCTGATTTCAATCTCCCACCATGCCAGCAGCTGGCACCTCCTCGGCACTCACAGAGACATTTTGGGCACTGCCAAGAATATTGCTTTGCCAGAGGAAGGATTGTTATCCACTGAATTAATGAAACCTGTGTCAAACTCAGCTGTCCTTCCAATATTCTGAGCTCTTTACCTCTGCCTATGTCCGAGGCAATGGGAGCTGTTTACTGGCAACGTGGCACAATCTCTACACCACTGCTGCAGGTTTTGTGTGCTCTAGGTTGAAGCCACCTGGATGGGAACCTGAAAGAGCTGCAATAGATGTTTGAACTTGTTGATGCATGAATTTTGAGCTGGGGAAGTACAGAAAAACACCCTCCCTGTCTGGAAATGTAGGGACAGTCACAAGGGTTAAAAATTCTATAGTGGCATCATTTGGGTTTGAGTTATAAAACAACTACTGTGTTAAAAGGTGTGTGTGTGGAAATTTTTCAGGTAAGCTCAATGAAGTTTGCAGAAGTTCCCTTTCCAGTAATGCTTTATCTAAACACATCCTCACACATGGTACACAAATCCTGGCAGTTGGCCTGCTGAGTGGAGAGGGCTGAACACATGGCAGGCACCATGTGTGTGCAGTATACTTTGCCCCAAGCTGCTTGAAATCCCAAAGATTTCCACAGACTTGCAAATGTTACACTAAGTTGGCCATTTCCACCCTACACAGTAATCTGAGTTTTCCCTCCAACTTCTGCCAGAATTTTTAAACAGGGCTGGAACAGCCTTTTTCTATAAATACTCCACTTCTACACGAGTATTTGAGATTCCAGCTGATCAAATTCTGTCTGTTATGCCACTGTTTTGTTTATTATGTGATAATGCCTTTCAGCACCCATTTCATTTCTTTCCCTTGTTGTTATTGCTAGGACATACTCAGACTATGGAGATTTACAGAAGAAACCTGTGTTTTTCCCAAACCAAGAGTCCTGCAGCTGACAGCCTGCAGTGTTTCCAGGATATAACACAGTCAGCAGGACAGCATGTCAGTCACTAGCACAGGCCAAAAATAGCATGAGTAAGGCCAAACTCAAAGGGCTAAAATGGTGCTCTTAGAGCAGATATTCAAAAGCTTGTGCACAAGCTCTAGGCTTGTTAGCCAGCCTGGACCAACTGCAAAAGGCCTCTGGGAAGGATTAAAACTCTTGGCTAGTACACACACTTCTCTGTTGGAGGCACTGGAGATATGTTTTACTTAAAAATGAAGGTGGTAACCAGGGCTGAAGTCTTGCTCAGAGATCTCTTGAGCCAGAGGTCCTGGAACCATTCCTGATTTGGGCCAAGTACTCACTAAGTGCAACAGGAGTTTGATCTCAGAAAGGGCTAAGCAGGGGTATTTATGGCTCAAGAGAATCTTAAGGAGGATGGGGTAGAAAAAACTATTTGAGAAATGGAGAATTTCCATAAGTAAGAATAATAGATGGGAGGTTTTACAAGTGCAAAAGGAAATATATTGGAAAAACATCTGAAGAAAGAAGACCTCAAGATTCCTGGTTGAGATAACCCCAGACTCACTTTGCATCCACTCCAACATCCATGGAAGCACCAGGTCCTGACACATTCTCTGCAGTGAACAGGCAATATCAATGACTTTGTCTTTTTGCCCATTCC
The DNA here is from genome assembly GCA_013397555.1 of Urocynchramus pylzowi. Taxonomy (NCBI): domain Eukaryota; kingdom Metazoa; phylum Chordata; class Aves; order Passeriformes; family Fringillidae; genus Urocynchramus; species Urocynchramus pylzowi. The sequence continues at coordinate 1,512,446 of VZRH01003307.1, read as the reverse complement.
CCCTACCTGGTTTTCTAAAAACACGTCCTGATGAACAATCCATCCACCTTTGCTGTTTCTGCCATACTTTTACCTGTGTGCACTCTCTGGCTACAACACTGTGTCTTTGGCTTGTTACCATGGCAAGGAGGTGCCCTTCTGTGTCATTCACAGTGAGAAACCAGAGGCCCTGATACTCCACATAACAATTTTATAGCCTAATGTGTGAAAACATGAGCTCATCAGGAAGCAGAAAGCCAGCATTCATCCTGAGCTACGGATGATTTCCTCAGTCATGAAACCTTTGGCCAAGCAGCACCACTTTTTTATTTTTCTTTTTTTCATCATCACAAGAAAAAATACCATTGAAGCTTTTCCCAAGTGCCAGATTCTACAAGTAACAGGCTGGGAGTTATTACAAGTCTCATTAGTCTCCATGCCCTCCTTCCCACACCTATGAAGACCAGCAGGCTATAAAAAGGGTTAGTTGGACTCAACAGTGAATGAACAATTTAGCTGGGTAAAGAACAGAGAAGAAACAGATTGGGATAATATGGTGGAGGAAAGCAAAATGAATGTATTTCCCCCAGCCTTAGCTGAAATTAGATGAGTGCTTGGATTGGGTACCCACTAAGGGAAACCCCATGGCAGTGTTTGATCTTGGTCCCATGAAGAACAAGGGGGTTTTTTCTGATTAAAAAAAAAAAAAAACACTGTAGTATTGGAAATTCCACCCAAATATATATATATATTTTTTTTTTTTTCTCTCTGGCATAGCTGTGTGAGAGCTCTACCAAGGGGAGATCAGAGAAGGCAGGGTATTGGAGAGCTATTTTCTTGCAGAATAAAGCAGGAAGTGAGAAATGATCACTGTTGTGTCTGAAAAGATCAGGTTAAGTGCTGGAACAGAAATCCACTGAGGAATTAATTTGTAGACTTTGCAGAGAGTAAGGAAATTAAATCTAGCTAAACGAGTTATTCATATTTTTTTTCCTTAACAGTAGTAAACATTAAATCTTGAATTGGGAGTACAGTCAGGCACTGACACACCATTAGTTTGTTAACTGGCTCATTCATGCTGGGGCAAGGCTGTGGGTAACAAGGAGCTTTCATTAGCAGCTGATCTAAAAAGGAAGCAGTTTTAGTCAGCATTTATCTTTTCCAGGCACTCCAGGGACTGTAGCTTGTTTGAGCTGGGAGGGATGTCCTGGGAGACCCGGTGGTACAGGCAGGCCAGGAGATCTCTCCTGATGGTGTCGATCCTAGGAATGCTGTCTATGGATTTTACCCTTCCCAATACATTGGCTCTGGGTTCCTGTCATCATCTGAGCTATCTACATTGTTCTGATTGGTTTGGCACCTGGAAAAAACTGCTTTCAGGAATGAGGAACCAGCAGTACAATGTGGTGCAGCTGGTGTCATCCTAGGAGTGAGAAAGAAGGCTGGCAGAAAACAAAATTTTGACCTATATAGAGTGATCCATCTGTCCAGGGAAATATTTCTATACTTCCTAGAGTCAGCTTCTTCCCCTGCTTTACCTGTTGGTGTTCTGACAGAAATTTTCAGTGTTTTTACCAAAAGAATATTTTCTCCCCTGCTAGAACCCTTTTCCCCAAGATTATTTCTCAAAACATGGTGCTAGGGAAGGCTTAACCACCCAAACTTGCTATTCTCATGTGATTTTCAGCGGCTTCCTGGGAACTCCCTTAAGGCTGTCCTGCTTGGTCATTGCATTGCCTTCCTGGCTGGTTTTTCCCCCCACATTTTTTTTTTTCTTATTCCATTCAGCTGCTTGCAATGTACATGAGCTATTGTATTAATAACCAGACCTTTCCCTTCACCAATCAGACAAACATATGGGATACGAAGCAATAAATGACAAAGCAGCCCCACATCTTTCATACCATCATTGGCCTTCGTGTCTTGCAGGGGAGGAATTTCATCCAGCTGGTTTCATCATGGTTGAGTGATCTTTAGTATTAAATGCAGGGCAAAAGCTAAAGATCATGGCACCAGAATCCTTTGTACATAATGTTACAAATGACTCGCCTGCAAAGGGAACGAAATGTCAGACGATGATATCAAATAAATGAAGATATCACCACAACTACTCATGGGGAGCATAATGTCCCAGACCTTCTCTCTATTATTTCAAAAGCACTCAGATTTCAAAAGAGTGGGGATTTCTTTTCTCTTCCTCATAGGGGAAACTGATGCTGTAGAATTGCAAACACGATTGTGGTGCACGCTGCGTGAGAAGCAGTCGCTCGCTGCCTTGGAAACCCTGAAAAGGCCGTGTCTCTGATTCTAGTTTCTCTTTCTCTCACCCTCTAATTATGTAAGCCCCACTCATTTAGGTTTGGACTCAGGCTGCTTTTCTTCCTGGTATCCATTACACCATTAGGCTGTTGCAGTGACAGAGTGACCCGATGGGAGGGTAAAAATACCCCGTGGGTTAATGGAGGCAGCAGGATGTTTTCCCTGGATGAGCCTTGCTGTAAGTGGGATACAATGGAAGACATGCTCCCCTGTCAGTGGTGATGCCTGTGCTACAGCAACACCACCCCTTCCCTTCCAACATCACGGGGGCTGAACTGGTAATTTGGATGTAATTGGGCACCTCTGATTCTGTTTAATGGGGCTCCTGATAAATGGCTCTCCTGCCTAATTGGTACAGTTACCATAGGAGGGCCTGGCCCAAAGTGTGAAGCAATGCAGGCCCCTAACTCCCACTGAAATCAATTACACTGAAATCAATGAGAGTTAAACAGCTGAACAGCTTTTAAAATCTGGCCCTCAGTGCCCCCCAGGGCTGTAATTTATCAAAACACCAAATAAATGGCATGCCTGGTTGATTTCAATGGGTGTGATTGGTTTATAGGAGTTATTACTGGAAAACCCCCAGCTTTTAATAAATGTCCCCTGTTATTTTTCCAGAATTTCAGTCTGTTGATGCACAAGTGCAAAGCAAATGTACTAGAGTTTGACTGTGTTTCAGGAAGGCTATCAGGTGGAGTCCAGCATATATTTTGATTTTGACCATGATGAGGAAGGGGACAGAGGATTAGACAGACATCTGCTCTCATCCTATGCAGTCATTTGTGCAAGTTCTTATCAGGGCAATTGATTTGAGGAAAAAACTCTGCAGTCTTTGCTCATCAAAACTCTCCTGAACATCACTGGGCATAAAATCAGCAGCGACCTTGAGGATGGAGCCTTTTCTGCACATTGTAGTGCTGTGAAACTCTCTGCACACAAAACCAGGAGACTGCCACAAGTGCTTCATTCTTTAAAAGATAATTCAATTAGGGTGTTCTGGTGCTTGCTGGCATGATCTTATTGCTCTGTTACAGCTTCTAAGCAGGGTACCTTATCTCTAACTATTGTTGTGAAGTGCTTCACTCTTCTGCATTTCGCAGTAGTACCAGATACTAAACTAGGTCTCAGTCCCTACATCCCTGAGGAGTGGAGAGTTGCACCAGGACTGCTACTAAAGGACATTTTCTTCTGCAGGTGTCAGTATTTCAGAGCATCCTGCAGTGAGTGGGATGTTAATTAATATCTGATTTATGTCCCAACATTATAACACATGACTGTTGTGTTTGATAGGTTAATCACAGGACATTTCAGTCAATTTTCTGTCTACCCTCGTATTTCCTGTGTGTGTTGATCCTTTGGCTTTAGGGTCTTCTCAGAGGTGTGAGTTGAGAGGCAATTAGAAATTCTCTTTCCTGATGTGAAGGTAGAATGCCAGGTGGCCTTGGAGGGTGACTGTCCAAACTCACCTTTTAGAATCCCAGAACCTCCAGGATGACAGAAGTGTTATTTATAGACTCTGATGAAAGAACTGAATTTCTTCATTTACAAGGGTGCCTTGTAACCTGTCAAACCAGATGTCAAGTGTCAGTCTTTCAGAGTGTGACAAATAATTTCCATTCTGGGATGGCTTTATGTTGCTGATTAGACTGTTGATGGGCCATCAAAGACATCAAAGACATCAGATTCTGGCATCTATTCTTGATGACAATATGTAAACTCTTCAGTGATCTACATATTGGCTCAGGGACTGACTTTGTTCTTTCCTGCTCAGAATAGCAGTATATCCTCACCCCTCCAGAAGATGATATGTTNTTTTTTTTTTTTTGTGTGGTGCAGCTTGGACAAAAGGCTTGAAGGTGTGAAAGAAAAGTAGCAACAAAAAGTTGCATCACTCATTCCCAACATAACTCGTGTTGGCAGTGTTTGCATTGTCCTGGTTAAAGATGCCAGCGTGCACTTGAGTTTGTCACACCGTGTGGCACGATCTGCTCTCAGCTGTGCTGCCAGGGCAAGCCAGGCTCTTTCTCCTCTCGTGATACCCCAGATTGTTTTCACTCGTGCCAGCCATGTAGTTTGTTCCAGCCTAGAGCAAGGCACTAAGGAGACAGTGTGGGTAGTACTGAGGCCAGCTTAAATGCCAACTGGAGCCCCAGCTGCAAAGGAGGAGTCTTACATTCCCCAAAAGACTTGGTGGATGGAAGGCAGATGAAGGTACAAGTAGACTCTAGGTGTATTGCTTGAAAAACCAGAACACTTCATTCCATGTGGGAAGAGATATGGGTCCTTGGAAATGAGACTTCAGCCTCCTTGGAAATCACACTTTGAGTTCCTGCTGAAGTGCTCTGTGCAACTGGTACTGAGCTGCTGCCAAGAGCTGAGATCACAGTTCACCTGGCTTCATTTTCTCAGAGGTGCCTGGAAGTGGCTCATTTTAAACAATAGCAGTGTATGTTTGGACTCACATGCTTTTCTTTCTTTCCTTTTCCACCATAAATTTCTTCATGCTTCCTTGAGGCGACAGGCATGGTCTTCCATTAATTTGATCTGCTATTCCACAAACTGATCTAGGTCACACTCTTCCAGTGCCAGCAACTGAGAGGTATCCATCAGTATCTTGCCTATTAATGATATTAAACTTCCATTAAGTTCCTTCACATCCTCCCCACCTGTACTTATAACAGACCCCATGTGCTGCCTTCTCTCATCTCTTTTTCTTTGCTCCTAAACTGATGCATTTCTGACACTGGGAAATGTCTTGGTGAATTTCTGTATTTCCTAGAATGACCTTGTTGGCATCTTGACCACAGTATGTGAAAGACCTGAAATGCTTGCAACCTTGTAAAAATGAAGTTAACAAATATGTAAATCAAACAATGTTTATTTATAGCCTGGCAGAACTCAAACACCCAGCTTCCAGCCAAAAACTATGGTTCCAAATGGCTTAGCAATTTAGAATTTCAAACACCAGGAGGAGGTGAACACATTCAAGAAGGACCTTGTTGGTTTGGTTTTTTTTTGACAACTGAATTACCCATAATTTCCTCTCTTTAATTTTTGACTTACATGTTTACAAGGCATTGAGCAACACACTATTAATTACACAGAGATCACTCAATATAAGATGATGTATCTCCATTCCTCTCCATGGCAGTTCACAGAAGCTCCACTCAAGTGGGACTGGAGCCCATGTTAAGGGTGCTGCCATGAGGGCCACTATGTATGTAAGAATTTATTTAATTCTTTATGATGAAGTATGCCTGGATCAAAGGATTACTCCAAGGAGTGAAATCAAATCAGCTTAAAAAAGGGAAAAGTAAGAAATCTTAAATTGAATGCAACACAGCCCTTTCAGATCCTTTTATTTACTTTTTGTTTGTGGGTGGTATTTCCTTCATTCCCCATCAATCATGCCAGCTATTGATATTTTTTTCTGTCAGACACTAAGAGTATCAGACTGACTGACACTATCTGTCTATTGACTGCCTCGGTTTTCAACCTTTTTGGATTTGCAGCCCCCCTGAGCATTTTCCAGCTGAGGAATTTAAGCCAACTGACATGGATCATTAGCTTGAGTTACTCTTCATGAACCTGTCAGAAGTAAACTAGAAACCTCAGAAGCCTTAGGTAGATAACACTGATTATGTAGGATAGATATTTACATAACACCATTGATGTCTCAGGTATAATCAGGCTCTAGCTGGATGAAATAATCGATAGGAAACCTGGCAGAAGATGCAGAATGAGATTGTTCTAGGCATTAGGAAGCCAGACCCATAGCTGGATCCATTTTCTGTCTCTCTGGGCTGAGACAGAGTTTCTGAGGGGGCCTTTACCCACTCAGGAGGACAGCTGTGATCCAGGCACTGTTTGCATGCTGGCTGGGTGGATGAGGATTTAGGACAGCCCTACAACCTCTTGCAGGCTTGGGAGATATAGGAGACTCTAGCTAAGGTGGATCCAGTCTCAATACTGAGTACTTACCTCTTGGGCTTTATTATGCTTTATTTAGCACCTGAAATCAAGTTGGAGACATATTCTCTTGGGTCCCTCACTGAAAACTAATTATACTCTCATAAGCCTGCTAATTTAGTGTGTGCTTCCAGCTACTCCAGGCAGGCACCACCTGATGTGCAAGTTATGACTTGCATAACACTTGGGGACTTAATTTTCAGAGGTACCTTTGTGCCATGGAAATCAGCAGGACACCTCATACTGCTCTTTTTTGTCTTCACATCATTGCTCAAATAAATACAAGAAAACTATGAGGTCATGTGTAGAGACTCAGCATTTCTATGTTTCTCAAATGTCAGTCAGTTTTGCTACCTCTGCTAGACTGAAGAGCTTTTTCCCAGCCAAAACCTACAAGCTGAAACTTCAAGGGAGATCACGTCCAGCAATTTGATATGGGTTCTTCACAGTCAAGAAGTTCAAGAGCACATAGATATATTGTGTTGTGTTGGTTTCATTGGTGGTTTAACCTAGTTTTGTCAAACTAATTATGGTTTCTGTGAAGGTTTACTTTTCCTCTATTTCATTTAAGATTAAATTGCTAAGCAGCTGATTTAGACTGGAATATGATAAAAGAATTTCTAAGCAGAAAAACTATCTTGATATGGTAGGAAAGAGCACTGCAACTTCTACCTGTCTTGGTTACACCATAATAATTTGTGTATAGACTAATCCTGGGAAGTTTAAGAGCCATTCCTTTGTGGATACCATGCCCCAGTGATGAAAGAGGAAACTTGCTGTCCACTCATGTTCCAAATGTTCTTATGAGGCATTAATGAAGCATTTCATCCTTTAATGGGACCACTGGGATTGCAGTTATCTGTATTTTATTTTAAGGGTTTTTCATTTTCCAAGGATCAATACCTAGTTCCTAGAAAAGATACAAAAAATTCCAGTAATATAAAGGAGAGAATTACTGCGTACCTTGAGGGCTGATGTGTTGGTAATGAAATCTCCTCTGCAGTGTGAGCCAATTTTAAATTCTCCACAACATTGAACTTCCTTTTCAAGATGCAGAGCAGAAAGAAAAATCATGTCATGTAACAAATACCAAGACAGAAGGGGGGCCCAGTAGCTTATCACATATGTGTTTGGGACTCAATCAGTCATTTAATTACTCAGCTTCAGTGGTGCTCTGGCAAGTGAGACAAAAAATCCAGTGCACAAAACAATAAAAGAGGCCACTCATGTCTCAGAAAGTGATGCCAGGATTTGTTGCCACCTACTCTGCTTGGTCTTCTCCAGAGGAGACTTTGTGTTTAATAAAAGCAGCAAGTGTACTAGACAAAGCATTTTTTGGCAAGATCTTGCTTTGGTCAGTTGGAATCCAGTTTCCATTACTTCAGGGCTTGGCATGAACAAAAGCTGCAGAACTTAAACAGTTTACAACCCACTTGTTGCATTTTTTTTTTTAATTATATATTTTCTGAGCTGTAGTAGTCTGGTTTTAATTGGATATCTTTTAGTACAACAGGCTCACATGGAAAATTTTTACCCAACAGAGACAGCTATAAGAACAGATCCAGAAAGTGCTGTGGGAAAAGCCATGTTTTCCATGTGTCATTGCTGAGTCCTGTCCCCAAACCAGGTTCATGTCTGTCATCTGGCTCTGTGAACTTTCCAGTGTCATATAGCAAATGTGCTTTTCTTCTCCTACCTCAAACCATCTGGAAAAGCTGTTCCCAGCTGCTGTGTAAAACATAGTAGGAGAGGCTGTGAATTTTCAGAAATACTTTTTTCCCTGTGCTACTTTTGGCTGGAGTAAAATTTGTTTTCTTCACAGCAGCCAGTATAGGACTGGTTTAGATTTGTGCTGTTGATAACTCAGGGATGTTTTTTTTTTCCATGCTGAATGGTGCTTACACACAGCCAAGGGCTTTTCTTCTCACCCATCCCACCTATGAGCAGGATTGGGGCACAAGGAACTGGGAGGGGACACAGCCAGGACAGCTGTCCCCATCTGACCCAAGGGATATCCCAGACCATGTGGAGTCATGGTCAGTGTATAGAACTGAGGAAAAAAGAAGGAAGGAGGGGACATTCAAAGTGATGGTGTTTGTATTCCCACATTATCATTACATGTGATGGAGCCCTGCACTCCTGGGGATGGCTGAACACCTACCAGCCCTTGGAAAGTGGCAAGTGAATTCCATGTTTTGCTTTTTATTTGCATGCACAGCTTCTGATTTACCCAATTACCTGTCTTCATCTCAATCCACAAATTTTCTCACTTTCACTCTTTTGATTCTCTCTTCCATCTCACTGGGTGGAAGCAAGAGGCTGTGTGGGGTTTAGTTGCCATTTGGGGTTAAACCACAGCATTCCCCATCAAATATTTTCTAATTCAGCAAAAAAAAAGAAGCACCTCAGTCTGCTGTAATCCCCATGCAAATCCACAAGCTATCCAAATAAACCTTCCTTACCAGCCATGTGCAAACCGTGCCTGGTTTTGTGCAGGGCTGGCTCCTCAGAAGGCCTTCTGGCAGCCCTAGTAATGCTTTGCTTGGCAGCAGCTCTATTTTAGATTTGTTTTTATTAAAAATTATGGCACATACCCCAGAATGAGAATTTCAGCCTCTAAATTATGGTGCTGCACTGATGTGGTGGCTGCATTTTTTCTAACTCCCGTAACAGGATCCTTGTGCATGTGATTGGTAACATTTTTTGGTAAAGATTTTCCCCAATCACTTGAGACTTCAGAAAAGGACACATTATTTTCCTGCACCTCTTTTTTTGTTGTTGTTTTGGGGGGGTTTTTGGTGGTTTTGTTGGGGTTTTTTTCTGTATTACTAAGTGCCTGGTTGTAGTTGACAATATGCTGGTTACTGCTCCACATATAGCAAGAAAGGAGAGCTTGTAAGGTGTGAAATGAAACTACCTGGGCATAGAAATACAGCAGAGATATGGTCTGCTCCTTTCTGCTGGAATTAGAAATAACGTGGGTATGATAACCTGAAAGGAATCCTGTTCCCCTTTTTTCTGGATGACAAATGAAATAATGGTGTTCTCTGTAGTGTTCTAAAAGAATCAGCTTTGATCCTACCAAACTGAGCTCATGGTGACAACCTGTCATTCAGGAGAGAAAGGTGGGTCTGTGAATTGTGATCATGAGGGCACATGGGTTTTGATGCAGTCCAGGGTATAAAAGGTGGAAGTGAGAAAATCTATGGCTCAGTAAGATCTCATCCCTGTCTTCTCCAAGAAAGGCAGAGTCCCACTGCAGGTCAATGCTCTGCCTAATTTTCATACTTTACCCTTACTCCTAAGCAAGGTGAGCTCTGTTCCCACTTCCCTGCAAGAGGAGATGCATTACAGAATCTCTTTTAGGCCCAGAGATGGTTTCTCATTGTTGCCTGTGAAAATGAGATGATTTGTGCTCCATTGTAATGGAAATAGCAAAGCTCCAAGTGCTCCAGCAGCCATCCAAGCTCAAGAGGAGAGCTGGCAACTTCCCCCTGACATTTCCAAAACAACTTGCTGTATTTTTACGGCTAAATGATGCTATGGACAGAAGCCCTGAGACCATTCTTCCTGTCAGTTCCAGGGACGGGCAATTAATCACTAGTGATTACAGGTTTTTTCCTAGCCAATAATTGCAAAGCAATTAAGTTTGGGGAAGGGAGAGCAGGGTGGCAGTGTGGATGGCTGTGCAGAAGGGGACAGTCAGCCCCTGGCAGTGTTAAACTGTCCCACATCACCTACAAATTTCAGTTACCAAAGCATATTTTGATATGCAGTAATTATGCTTCCACCTCAGTTTTCATCCCTTTCGTTTGTCGCTTCCATTGAATGTCAGGCATTATGTGTCACGGTTCAGAAAGACTTGAGAAATCCATTAAAAGCTTCCACAAAGAGAGCAATTTTTCAGACAAATGTATGATGAAGAAACTGGTCTCCTCTGATGATTAATTCCAGTAACTATTCATCAAGTCAGGTGCCAGGCTTTGCAGAAGGCTAGGAGCATTAAGAGCTGTGATGAGTAAGGTCTTCTAGCCCTGAACCTGTGAACTAAGTACATCAGCAAACTCCCAGGCAGCAGCTAGCAGAAATACAACATTAGTTTTAGTCACTGTACTGTTAAAACATGTATTTTCACTGGCAGGCTGCAGTTGCCAACCCTTCATAAATCTTTCCACACAGCCAGTGCCATAAGCACCACTGGTTTAGCTCTAATCCCTTGGAGTGTTGTAATCTGTCATCCTCAGGGGGATTCCAGGGACCCCCCACCCAGACTGTGCCTGGCTGATGACAGTGGGAGTTCTGGACAAAACCACTGGAGAGGTTCAGTCAATCAGATATGCAGCCATGCTGTGATAACTTCAGGCTGTAGTTAGGTACTGGTGGGGAGTGTTTAGTCCACTGGGTGATGCACAGTACAGAGATCAGGGGTTTATTGCAGTCACTCTTGAGCAGAGCTGGTTCAGCAGCTCAGGCTGTGCTTTGCACTGGTGAGCAGCACTGGTTGCATGCTTTGTGTGTCACCAGCAGCACCAGCAGCAGCTTTGTGTAACCCCCCAGCATCCAAACACAAATGTTCCTCCTTGAAATGCCACTTCTTGTCTCTCTCTACTGGACTTAATTTTGTACCACAGAAAGGGGTGCCCCAGATTTCCAGCTCAGAGTATCCCTTCAGTCAGGGCTCTGTGTATTTATCATAGGAGCTGAAGAATGGACTTTTTGACTCTGGCTGGGATGAATGATCTGTTTGATGAAATGTTTTGAGTACATGTGCTGTAGGGTTTTCTCCCTTTCACTCTCCTTCCCAGAAAAAGGAGCTACAGGGAATGAGGAGTCCTGCCAGCTTCTACTCCTGAGCCTCCTGCCCTCGTCCCATATAAGCCAAATTCCCCTTGAAGTTACACTTGGGTAATTCCATTGAAATGAATAAGATTTTTACAGTGTGATCAAGAAGAAAACTTGTAATACAAGCTTTTTTAAAGATATACTTACTTTGTTCTCTTTTTTGCTGGCAAAAGCTGTATTTAGAATATTCTCCTTCTTTCTTGCTCTCTTGTGGGTGTACCTCTTGTGAAACTTTCCATTGCTGGAAATGTCTGTAAAGAAAAGACAAAAAGAGATAAGCTGAATTACTTTTTTTTTTTTTTTTTTCCTTAAAAATTTCCTTCACAGAAGAGTTTGCAAGAATTGGAGAGAGAACATGAGATTGTAGTGCTGCCTTTAGCCATATGTAATTGTAAAGTCAAGGTATGGGTGCCTTTAGGGTATCAGCCTAAAAATGAATGGCATTTCTATCAGAGTAGCAAAAGGAATGTTAACTGTTCCCTAGTGATAGAGACCCAAGACAGAGAGAAATGAAATGAGGTGCTCCTCATTTCACAGACATGAACACACACACACACGATCACAGAGAGCTCTGGTCACCAAGCCATGGATTAGAACATGGGCCACTGGCAAGACTTTATTTGTGGTTAGTCAGCTGCTAGGGGGAATAAGCCAAAATACCCATTTCCATCCAGAAGGCTGTAGGAAGGCAGTGTTAATGTTGAGCTAAACTGCTGTATTTGAGCTCTAACTGCAAAGAAAGGTTTTGACATCCTGTTGTTCCAAACCATCTCACCAGGAGAAGGCACCTTGAGCAGGGACTGTGTCGACATCAGAGCCCAGCAGAGCCAAAGCCCCAGCAATTGCTGGGTGGTTGGTTGTAACAACAGCAGCAGGACCCTCCTCATCCAAATTCTCACATGGGATCCTGCATGGCTTTGCTGAAGGCTGCAATGTGGCAATCACAGTTATCAGAGCCTAAGATAACCAAGCATGGCAGAGGGAAGAAGAAAGCGATGACTCATGAAACAAACCAGCAAGGACAGGGAACACGCACGCCACTGTTGCATTCCCATACTCTCCAGATAACTTCTCTTTTCAACTGTTAATTTTACCTCAGAGCTTTACAGCTAAGTGCCCTGAAATACTGAAATATACTGAAAATAGTTCAGTTAATTTAGAATAAAATTTTTAATTCACCGACCTGCTACCAAGTCTTGGAATGATAACCATGCAGCAAAGTCAATCTTTCTTTGCTGAATAAAGTTTGAGAACTACAAACCACAGGTAATCATCAGCCTTCTTGATGTTTATTCTTTGATAAAAGGAAGACAGTGCTTTCAGGAAAAGCAAACTCCATCTCCCTCCTTAAAATTTTGTGCCAATGTCTTTCTTCTACTTCTCAATATTAATCTGAGTGATTGCTCTAAAAAGCAAGATTATTAATTTCTAAGGATCTAAGGATATTTTCTCCATAGTCTGACCTGAGTTTGGCACTGTATTTAATAGATCAAGCTCAATGCAGAGCAAAACCAGCTCATTTTTCATAGTTTATCCTTTCATCTCAGCACAGCAGACATATCTTTTGCAGCTGAACCATGTTAGGCTTTATCCTGAGACTTCTCTCACTAAGAAAGTTTGCATCTGGCTGTCTCGTTTGCTTTCTTGCTGACTTGTTCTTTGTTCTTCTGTGAACACAACTCTTCATACTCCTTGTTCTTCATCTGTGAAATTGTCTTTAAAGAAACAGCATTAAGAGGACCATGTTAATGCAGTCCAGTCAAGTGCACCACGTGTAAGAGGTGCCCGAGTTAAGCTTGCCTAAGCAATCCTAATTCAGACCCTTACAGTTTTCCTTTCTCTACAACCTATAACCCTCTGTTCAATATTTCATTGGACCTCCAGGGAGGGCCCCATCTCAGGCTGAGAGTGGGAATCTGTGCCAGCAGAGCAGCACTAATTGGAAGATGACAAATGTTTGCTGATGGACCTGTGATGATGGTTGTGCTCCTGGATCCCTGCCGTCTCCTAGGATGACCAATTTATTTAGGCTGACTCAGATAATTAAATGCATGAGTAAATTTTTTTCCTCACTCGGCCTCTATTCTTTCCTCATGTGACTGCAGATCTGTGAACTTTCCTTGCATTGAGTTGTCCCAGCATTACCTATTTTCTTTGCTCAGGAAGCACCAAGTTAAGTAAATAGAATATTTGGTCTCTTTGAGAGGTCACAAAGGGGATCTGTCCTTCACAATATCAGTAGATATTCCCTACCAGTGATGGAAAATGTGCTACCACCTACGGGAGACACTGCATGAGCACATCAAAAGATCAGTATTTGATGTGAGGGGGACAGTCAGGGAGCCCATGCCAAATGCTTTTGGCAGATTAGCTCTTGCTTTGAGGAACACAGCCTGAAGACTTTCCTGTAAGATCAGGGAAGTAGAGCCATGATCATAAAACATAACCTCACTGTTCCTCTGTTTAACTGCTCTCTTTCCACCCGAGGCACAGACACTGTCTTCATTTCAAAGATGATCAATCAGCAGGGGTATGGCCTCCAGTTCCAGCAAGTTGAGACATTGCTGGGATGGCATCCTCAGGACTGTGTGCACTCTGTTCCAGTCCTGAGCTGGAAGAATTTCCTCAGGGAAGAGGAGAAATATTCCACCTTCAAGCTCTCCAGAGCATTAGTGACGTAGCAGTGTCCACACCTGTAGGACTTGGGTACATCTCTGTCAAGAGCTGCTCAACCCCTCCTTTCCTTACTGTGCATCACAGAGCTTTGCCACTGCAAACTGAAGAGAGGGGCAGAGAGAAGCTCCCCACACCTTCCAACCCACGAGCAGCCCCTTGCTTTGCCTCCCACCAGCCATGCACACCCCAAGGATATTCCTCAGACACTACTGGGTGAGTCAGAGAAGGAAGATGCTTGAGAAGACCCTGTAAATGGTTTAATAAAAGAAGGGAATTCAACTCTTCAAATAAAATAGCCACCTAAGAGAATAAAATTGTTCATTAATTTATTTAGGTTGAACCTCTATACAAGTTTATGCACTTATTTTGCCTCACAGAATCATTTCAAGCATCATCAGTTCTCAACTAACAGGAGGTACATTTCTAGCAGTGTTGGGAAGTTCCTCCTAGCTGCACCAAAAGGTTCAAAAACCATCACTGATCTTACACTGCACTCCCTGCTCACATCCAGGACTTCTGCTACTCATCACCTCCTGATCATTTTCCTTTTCTGCTGCTGTTGTGCTCTTCTCCAGAGGTACCAGAGCACCCATGGTGGTGGTCTGAGCTAGAGAGACCAGCAGAGGTGATTGGCAGCAGTCAGGGTTTGAGGTTCCCAGCCTGGAGGAAGCTCTTCTCAAAGCCCCCCGTGCCCACTCACTGTGAGCACCCTGCAGACTCCCTCGCTTCTTGGTGACAAGAGAAACTGATGAGAACAGTGCTCAGCTCCTTCCTTCTTCCTTGGAAAGTCACTGCCTGGTTCTTAAAACCAGATGGACTTCAACATCCTGACACTTCCCTTCCAGCAAAGAAAAACGCTTAATATACAAAATCCCCGCACCAGCATTTTGAGAACATTTTCCGATAAAATAAACCAAAAATAGAGGGAAATTTCCAACCGATAAAATTAGCCCAGCCTGTCAGTGCTGCTGCCCTAAAACAATCAGTCATACCTGGGAGCTAAGCTCCAATGAAAGGCAATTGCTTCTCTGTGTTGGTAATGCTTTTTGTCACTGCAGTATGTCTTTGAGGTACCTCCGGCCCCACTATGGCTGGTTTAACATAATCTCTTCTGATAGCAAATAGGAGTTTTAGCTGTAGCCAAAAAGGCTTGACAGTGTTGCTTTCATCTTGGTACCATCCATGCTAAGGGTATAAGCAAGAAAATATCACTAACAATACATCAGCTGGGCTTATATTGTCACAAAAAATTCAAAAAAGACACTACCACTTTCTGATGACACCGTCATTAAATCCAGCTGCCCTGGAGCATGATTAGTGCACACACAGACAAGGCAACACCAAGGATAACAAAATGAACTTGCAATGGTTACTCTTTGAGTAATTCTGAGTCATCACTGATTATCTGGTGCATGATCAAGGAAGGAAACAAGCAAAGCCACGTTGATTTATGCTCCAGATGCCACATACTCTGCCAGGCTCAGGCTAGTGCAACTATGTTGTCCTCATAACTGGCTTACAGTGGCCACACATCAAGAAAGAATTTGGATTAGCACATTGAGGAATTAGGAAACAAAGGAAAAACTGGGAAAGGCACTATTTTGATCCACTTTGCCATGTGACATTTTATAAGTTCTCTCAGAAACAGTTTGGTGTTTGACATCTGATGCTTTCTAAATATGTCGCTGTTTGTGGCATGTTCAGAGAAAACCTGTAATCATCACAACCTCTTTAATACAGCACAATGAGATCTGACTGTAGCAATAAATCATAACTCATCCTATTCTATTCTCATTGATTTTGGTGGAATAAAGGTTTTGCCCAAAGGAATAAAACCACATGAATACTTTGTTAGCTTCTCATCATCTCTTTCTCAATTCATTACTACTTTGCTTTCTCCTTTGATAACCGGTCATGGAAAGTAATTCAGTAAATAATTCTGGTGAAGGATTTATGTTGTTCTTATTATATGTGAGAAAACTATTTGTGATGCATCTGCAAGGAGATCAGCATGAGTTTTAAATCTTACCAGATTTGTAGACAACAGGATACTGGCTTTATCTCTCAATTGGCTGAGAAATATATATAATTTTTTACTTTCAGGTACAAACATTTCCATCTGCATCAAAATTTACTTGCTGGGAGGCTCCATGTGCATGCAGTGCTCTGGGGATACAGAGCATGGCATAGCTTCTTAGATTAACTCTTTCTGGTTATCTTTAACTTGACCCTGCCATCCCTGTCACAAATCTATTCACATATATGTCAGGGAACTGTTGAGGAAATATCAGGGTGCAATAACAGAACTTTGCTTCCAAAATTGATTTCACAGCGGTGAAGAGTGATGCAGCTGGCTGAGCTAGAAGTGATGGCTGCCACAGTAAACCAACTTTAATTTCCTCCACAAATTCTTTTTTCACTTTACCAGACTTAATACTCTGGCACAGAAAGACAGATTATTGGGAAATAGGCTCAGGTGACCACTGAGAATGTGGAATGTGTTTGATTAGGTTTCTATTTAAGGAGGGATATTATTTGGGAAATAGAGTCTCACTCCTTGTTAGAGGCTGATTCTAGCTTATCAGCTGAAGAGGTTTAGGTAACATTTCAACTATATACCTGCAAGTGGTACAATAACCCTTGATTTTAAAGGAATAATTATTGCATCCAGCTTAGGCTTAAAATTAGAGAAAAACAGACTTACAGAGCACAGCAAAGGAAATCTCATTTTGTTTTTTATTTGAAAGCAGTAAGGAGAAAACATGTTGTTATGTAGCTGTCAGTGGGATCTTGACACCTGAATCAGAAAGACTTCAAACACTGGCACAAAGCAGCAGCACCAGTTCTTTGCAAGCTTGTGTCTCCTGGATGGGGAAGGGAAGAAGAGGCATCTGGTACTTCCCTCTCCCCATTTCCTACAGCCTGCCACAAACCACCTTCTCTCCTGGTCAAGATAGAGGCCATGCAGTTCAAAGAAAATTAAAAGGTGAGCATTGCATCTTTGCTTATCATTTGTCACCTCAGATCTGGACCATGGGGAAGTCTCCATCAGGGTGAAATCTGTCTCTCAGAGCCTGTGACTCACCAGGGAATGCACTGACACAAGGAATACCCTAAAAGTATCCCATTTAGCCCAGGTGGTAAGCTGCAGGCGAGAGGTTAAGGGGAACATTTTTAAAGCAGAGCAAAAGACTTAGTGATGGAACTTCTGTTGACATTGAGTCCCACAGACTGCTTTGAAAATTCACCCCCTAAGAGCTACCTTAAATCTATAATGCAGTAATTGTATTAATTGAGGCAGGGACATTAAAGCACTGGCTTAAATCTTGGATTTCCATAATGCTCTGAAATGGGACAATAGCAAGTCTAGTGCTTGGTCTTGATTAATTTTGTGAGAGTGATATGCTGGACTGGCCAGCACTGTCAGAGGCAAACTGCTTATTAAAAAGGTTATGATCTTTTCTTTTCCTTCCTAAATGCTCCATCAGCTCCATCTTTGTAGGTAGAAGGTAACTCATGGAGATGACTTGCAGGGAAGTGTTCCCAGGAAAGGCAGGAACAATCTGTCCTTATACCCACAGGAATCAAATGCTGTTTTCAGAAAGTAGAGAAGACCTGCTAAATTCTTTCAATTCTTTAGGAAAAATTGTCTTCTTTGTCCCTGAGAAATGCAGTTAAGATTGGTTTGAAGCTTCTGAGAAGCTTAATGAGCCATGGCTTTGCCTGTAGCTTTTTAACATTTGGAAACTTTTGTTGCTAATTAACTTCATTAATAGTACTTAGAGGCACAGTGACCAATATTTACTGAGCACTGGCATGACTGCAAAGCACCAGTGGAGCCAGTGGCTCAGCAAATAGATTCCCTACAGAAAACTGCAGAGCTGAACTCATCGTGGTCAGGTTGTTTCTCCTCTGTGTAAATAAAAAAAAGGAAAACCTCATTGATGCTGTTGTTAAAAAAGACCACAGTTAAATGAAGTTTAACCACAGATGTAAAATGAATTGATGGAACTTCCTAATCCTGTTTGGGCTGGTACTGAGAGCTGCATTCTCACATGGAATTCACAGTGTGCACAGGGAGCTGGCTGCAGGATCATGGCCTCGAGCTGGACAGGGCTGGACAGAGCAGTCCTGCCTCCACAGGGACCCTCAGTGCTCAGAGGAAGATGCTGCAGAAACATCCCTTTCCAAGTAAGCCCCCAGACAGGAGCTTGGTGGCACAGAGGGACGTGGCTCTCGATGCCTGGATGAATTCAGAACCCATCCAGCAAAATTGTTGACATCCTGGTGTCCATGGGAAGTCACTGAGTGCATTCCTGGTGCACACTGAGATGGGGGCTTTAATGAGACCTCCCTGACCAAAACCTTCTGCTTCCCTGCTCAGCTGAAAAGGGAGGCACACCAGGCTGACTTTGCCATGACAGAAATGCCCTCTGAAAAGGCAGAGGGGTTTCTTGGGCACAGCTATCTGAAATCCAGCTAATTGGACATCACTGCAGCAACTAACTGATCTGGAAAACTCCAGAATTGTGTAGATGTTAGAAGAAAAGTAGCTGAAATTATTTCTTGGGAAGGTTTTCACAAACTCCTCCCTATTCTTTTCCTTTTTTTTTTTGGGAAGGTTTTCACAAACCCCCCCCTTTTTTTTTCTTTTTTTTTTTTTTTTTTTTTTTTTTCTGGTGTTGTTTTCTTTTCCCTCTTTCATAACCTCTTTTATTTACAGTGCATCCTTCAGGGGACACTGTTGAGCTATTCACTATAAACCTAAAATATATACATCTAGGTTGGTATATATATGGAAATAGATTAGACTCTTTGACTTATAATTCTAGTCAGTCTGTCCAGATTACTGTGGTTGTTCTACCAAGGGAAATCTCCTGACCTGAAAAATGTTTAAACTGTGTTTTGTTTCTTTAATATCACAAGAACATTTCTCTTGGTAGGACGGCTCCTCGATGCTTCTCTACAGCCCTTTTGGCTTTTACTGCACTGACAGGATTTGAGTAGATTCTGAAAGCTGCTGGGAAAAAAATTTGCTGAAGATCCCAGGAATATAATCTTCTCCTTCTGGTTTTCCTACAAGCTCTTCTCTTTTTTTTTTTTTTTTTTTTTTTTTTTTTTTTTTTTTTTTTTTTTTGTTTTTGTCATGAGAGCCCAAATCCAAGGGGGTTGCTGCGATTGTGAGGGCAACTGGAAAAGGAGGAACACCTGATCAGGCAATGGCTGCACAAGAAGGTTTAAAATTTTTTCTTATCTCTGTGCTATCATCTACAACACCAGATCCTCTTAGGTTTTATACCAAAAGGGGTCTCTCTCAGGAATTCATCCCCTGGTGTATTATATTGTGGATGGCTGAATTCCTCTTAAGAAATTAAGATTTTACTCTTATTGCCCATGAGGATGAGCTGTAGGAGAAAGCTGGAGAGACAGGGAAAAACATCCAGTTGGATGACACAGTTTTGGGCATTCCTGAGGGTCCCTGGGTGCTGATCTGGAGGAGTTTGGTTCAGTCCCTCAGTCTCACATGTCCTCTGCAGATGATAATCTGTGCCTGCAAGGCCATGTCAGCATTTCCCAAGGTCCCTTAACACTCCCTGCCACTGTAGTTGGGATCATATTCCACTCAGCATGAAAAGCAGAATAGGCCCGAGCGTAACTGGAAAGTTGGATCTCTGGAGAACAATAAACCTCCAAGGTTTGCAATGGGTATAAACACACTTTTTTTTTTTTTTTTTTTTTTTTTTTTTTTTTTTTTTTTAAAAATTTGANATAAATCTACTGTTGTTGTTTTTTTTTTTTTTTTTTTTTTTTTTTTTGCTGTTGTGAAAAGTTGGAAGGGTTTCATATTTTGCTTTTCTTCTGCCTGTGAGAAATACATTAACTAATGACTTAAACCCCAGGGTGCCTGCTGGTACTTTCTTAGACAAGAAGGGAAGGATCAGTATTAAATACAGTTTAAAATAATCTAAGAGGGATGTGGAAGGAAGACAGGATCAAAGTAAAGTATTGAAATGGACTACAAAAAAGACCAGAGAAGAGTCCTTGTACAAAAACCAAAAGGAGGAAACATTTGAGATACCATCCTGGAGCCCAATTCTACTCCTGCCTGGTTATCACCAGCCAAATTACCCAAGTGGTTCTGCAATACTCTGCACAAGGCACCTCCTTTCTCTGTGCCCAGTGGTGCTGCAGACTCTGCTGTGAGCAGGATGGGACCACAGCTGTCAATGGGAAATGAAAAAGAGATGAGTTGCTGCAATCACAGAGCTTGAAAATGTGCCTGATGTAAACATCAGCAAGACATTTGGTGCACTCCTAAGGCTTTTCTATCACTGGCCAACCTCTGTGTGCTGTGAGTGGGTCTAAGGCTTTGGAATGGTTTAGCCATCTCTAAAGGGCTGTAGGGGGTTTATCCACTTCAGCTCTCTAAGCCTTTAGTGCCAAATCCTTGTCCCTTGTAAGTCTCCAACAAAATCACCACTAGTTTCAATGGGTGCAGGATCGGGTCCCTGGAGCACTTTAAGTAATTTAAACCACTCTAAATCCTCGAAGCAGCTTAAGTGATAAGCTACTTGTTCCAGAGTTTTCATCTTGCAGACCCAGCTTGTAAAATACTCCAGGGCAGCTCATGGTGCACTTGGCTGTGAGCACACACAGATGCCCTGCTTTGGAACACAGAGATAACGTGGTGAGACCTTGCTATCAAAGTGTTTTACTTTTAGAGAAAGTGGGACTTTTGTTATTTTTTAAGCATAGTAAATAACTTCCAGCAGCTACCAGATGAGATGCTGTTCCCTGTGCTCAGGCAGGAGAGATAGTACCAAGAGCTCTGGATTCAGACCCTGCTGGTAATGCCATTTGCTGCTTCATTCCCAACCAGTCTTTGTGATATCAGGAGCTCCAGAGGCTCTTTAATGTACCCTGCTTTTGAATGATGATTGGAAAACAGGATAAACCTGGGGAACACTTCACAAAAAATCTTCTGTAAAAAGTCACTTGAGGAAGGCCTAGCAGCCACTTTGGAAGTCCCAGCAGATCATCAAGCAGCATTTGGACAGGACTGCTGCAAACAGGTAAGTGTCTCTAAAGGGAAAGGGAGGTAGAGGGGCCAGACAAAAATTTCACTGCATTTCCATCCTTTCATTTGCATGACAGCACCTAGCTCACACTTGTCTTTTCATCTGTTTTTTGCAGATCTACAAATCAAGGCAATTGTGGCCAGGCCTAGTCAAGGGGATATTTTAGGGAGCTTATTAAGTCTTGCTGAAATCACAGCAGGTTTGCTACTTAGGGCATAATGAAAGAGACTGAGATATTGTCTGAGGCTTTAGCCAGGCTGTCTCCCTGGAGATGGATGTTTTGCTTCCGTGCAGAAGAGTCAATGTTCCTGCAGTAATGTGGGAGGCTCTGATGGTGCCCAGCTCACATCTTAGCTCCAGGAGCAGATACAAAGACTGCAGCTCTCCACTGGCTACCACAGCATGAAATCTGTGCTAGCTCTGCTGTACAGCACCATTCCTACACACCATCTCAGCAGTTCTTCTGTCTTCTAGCCCATCTCTCCTCCACTGCTGGTCCAACCTCCTTTCTTCCTCTGACTGCTACTAACTTGAAGACACTGGAAAATTGCCTTCCAATCTTGCACACTCCTCTGCTACCCCTCTTTTCCACTTCCTCTGACTCCTACTAACTTGAAGACACTGGAAAATTGCCTTCCAATCTTGCACACTCCTCTGCTACCCCTCTTTTCCACTTCCTCTGACTCCTACTAACTTGAAGACACTGGAAAATTGCCTTCCAATCTTGCACACTCCTCTGCTACCCCTCTTTTCCACTTCCTCTGACTCCTACTAACTTGAAGACACTGGAAAATTGCCTTCCAATCTTGCACACTCCTCTGCTGCCCCTCTTTTCCCCTTCCTCTTTCTTTCTCATCATACTCATCATGCTTTGCCTTCCTGTTTGCATCAGCCTCTCCCATTCAAACTCTCTTGGGTGTCTAGATAAATACCATATACTGAATTACAGCTGCAGACCAGAGCCCAAGACACCTGTGTCTGATTCCTGCCAGTGTTCATGAGCTTTTGTGACTCAGCCCCTTACTGATGCTCTTTTCTCATCTATGTGCTAAAGCTGGAAAAAATATCAATAGGGGCCATGTGTTCCTTGGGTTCAGGGCACGATATAAATCCAGGGTGTGATTGCTGTTAACCTCTTCTGTGAGAAGTTGAACTGGCCAGATTTTCTGGTGGAGGCCACTGGCTGCCCTTCTTGGCTGTAACATGCCATTTTTCCTGAATTTATTCCCCCTTTTCCCTCCCAGGGAATGTGATGTGCTTGGCACAGGAGCTGCAATCCATGCAATATTAGTGTTAGGCAATAAACAGTGTCCATGAATGATTTAAACACAGGCAGAGCTGCTGATATTGATTTATTTCAAGCTCTATAAAGAATTCCATGGAGGTTTTTTTTAATGGGAATTATTAGGTCATCCATGGGGGAATCTTCAAATGTACCCCTCTTTTACCCAGGGCAAATAGTGAAGCTTTTGATTTGCAGAAGCTCTTTTGGGGCTCCATGCCCTGGGCTGCCTCTGCCAGCAGCACTGGGAGGGACAAGGCACTGGCTCTGGGGGTGTAATTTCTCTAATTTCCCTCATAATGAAAACAAAACTGCTGCCTTGCTGGAAGGAGCAGAGAGGAAAGCCTGGGAGGGGATGAGGAACAGACTGTGAAGACACTGATGGATGCTGTAATATTGTCTGCTCTTCTCCCTGGAGTTTCAAGTGCTGAACAGCTTCTGGCAGAGCCCTTCCTCCTCTCCTGCCTGCTTTCCAGGCCCAGTGATCTCTCTCCTTTCCTTTCTCACTTTCTTCCTGTCCTCTTAAATCATCCTTGCTGGCCTGATGTTTCCAGCCCTCTACTTTCTGATTCTCACATCCCATCTCCATGTCTCATTAGTCCTTCAGGACAGAGAACATCCACCTGACCTTCTTTAACAAGCCAGCCTACACTGGTGGACTTTGCTCTGGGTGAGGAACACTCACAGCTCTTCAACTCATGCTTTACTCCAGGTGCCTTCCCCCCTTTGAACTCACAACCTTTCAGGAGGGGAAAAACCTCCACCAAAAACTGGTAACAAGCAGGCTGGGTGAGGGAGGGCACTTTAACCACCACTGTTATCTCTATAGCACTTGTCTTAGTGGGTTACCCTCTGACTCTTGTCCCTAAAGTCTCATAAAATAACAAGAAATCCACTTTGCATTCAGATGTTCTCTGTTCAGATTAATTTACATGTGTTTTTTTTTTTTTTTTTTTTGTGCAGAGAGATAAAGAAACATTGCAGAAAAATGCCCAAGGTGTATGTGGGAATTGGATCCCCAACCCTTATTAAAAGTCAGGAAAACTGGTGCCTAAGAGTGGTTCATGTCTTTGAAACTCTCTCCTTTTGATTTCAGGCAAAGGCAAAAGTGAGTGTGTCCTCCTACACTGAAATGTCTTGGTGAAGACAGAAGATTTCAACACACCTTTGTGACTTAGGAGCACTGAACACAGAGATTTAGAAACCAAATCCCATTTTAACATTCATCTACACACCTCCAGGTCCAGCTTGGAAAGCTGCTCAGAAGATGCCTCTGCACGTGCAAGCCTCTCATCCTGCACAGCTTTTGAAATTGGGAATTTAATGCACCCAGAGATCCTCTGGGTGTTGGATGTAATCTCCTGGATGCTGTCCTCTGCTCCAATGAATGGCAAGAAATAAAAATAATCTCCTTTGCAGAGCAAGATATCTGAAAAGCAGGCCTAAACCCAGACTGTGAGCTAAGCCAGTGAGAATTTGAGTTATCCATGTGTGGAGAGAGCTGCAGGAACATGGGAGCAGGAAACAGGAGCAGCAGAAGCCCCTGGCACCACACAAAAGAGGAGAGACCTGAGTCTCTGTGGCCAGAGACACTTTCACTTCCCAGGGGTCACTTGAAATGAAGCTTTTTGTAATATGAAGTTAATTTAATTAATCTTGAAACAATCACTGCCAGCTATGTTGCTTTTAAATAAGGATTTCAGTGGGCCAAGATTTAGCATCCTTTATAGACCCATCTGCCTAAAGGCCTGTATCTTATCTGATCATTTCCATGGCAACAGCTCTGGGATTAGAAAAGGATGAATGTTTAGGAATAGTTGCTGGAATTTCATGGAAGATGATGAATTGAGGATTACTTCACTACCTACGTGTTACCATGGAAATGCACATTTACAAATTGCACTGGATTTAAAACCCCACCATTATTAGTATAAATTTGTGCTGCTTTCTGAAGGAGCTCCAGGAGCAGAAGGTGCCTCTCACCAGCCCCACTGAGCACATAAATGGCTGTGGTGGCTGTGAAAGGAAAGGGAACCAAGTGGCAGGTCTTGGCACAATTTCTCTTATCAGGCAACCTCCTAAATGAAAGCCAGGTGATCAAAAGGGTTAGAATTAAAAAAAAAAAAAAAAAAAAAAAAAAAGAGATTTTTACACAAAAAAAACCCAC
>VZRH01003307.1:1463169-1485761 GCA_013397555.1 Urocynchramus pylzowi | reverse complement strand
ACTTTTTTGGTTGCTACACTGGGGGTACCACAAGAAAAAAAAAAAAAAAAAAAAGCCTCGTTAAAACTCTATCAGTGAAATTCTTCTGGTTTTCTTAGCATCTTGATGACAGTTTCTAGCTGCTGAAATTTCAATGTTGCAGGGCAATAAAAAGGATATTTTGAGGGTGGGGGAACAGTCAACAGCTGGAAGAGCCTTTTCCTCCAGTCCTGCACAGATAAAACTTTCCACACACCAGGAACCAAACTGAGAACATTGGCTTTGAAATCAGTGAAACCAAACCAGGAGGCAGACTGCCTTAGGGATGAGGGGGCTTCTCTGCTCATAGCAGGGCTTTGGGACCAACCTGAACCCAACCATGACATCTGCCAAGGACTTCTCAAAGTCTTGGGTGAGGTCCTTCAGTGTGTGCCACACTGCTGCTTGTAGCACAGGGACAGTGACTGCTTGGCACCTGCCTTCTGCAGTGTGACCTCAGTGTCACACACACCCCCTAAGACAGTCAGTCATCCCTTAGTAACATGCAGATAAATAAGCAAACCTCTTTTTTTTCCTGTGAGTTGCTTTGTGCAGAAAAGATCTGGGCTGAAAAGAAGCATTTTCACATGAAGTGTTGATCAAATACCTCTAAGATGTTTAACCTTGGAAGATGAAAGAGTTCCTTAGTAGTTGCCACCTTCCCTAAGTCGTTATCAGAGCAATTATGTGTGATTTAGTAGTTTGCTCTGTTGCAACACAATTTTCTATATTGTCTGAGATGATAAATGGAACTGCAGACCTGGCCCCTGTATGACTTCTTTGAATCTGCTGCTTGGGACAGGTGAGAAATATTGCAGCAGGGGAAAAAACAGTGCTGGATGATCCATGGGAATGAGCTGATTCCTGCACTTCTCCCTACCTGTCCTTAGCAGTCAGGAAATTATCAAGAGGGCTATCAAGAAGTTATCCACAGGTAAAATGGGAAAGCTGTCTCTGCCACTGTTGAACAGATGGGATCAGGGTGCTGCTTGGGCACAGCATTTCTCCTTATGTGCCCTGTATTTCTGAGGCAGTTTCAGGGATTTGTTTGTTTTTCCAGTTCTTAGCAATTTGGAATTTAAAAACAACGCGACTCCCAGGTTCTATTTATTCCTTTGGAGTCCTCAGGAGACCACTGAGAGCTTTCCCTCTCAGTCAAAAGGGCTGAAAACATCCTTTGTAAATGGGATGGCATCCTTTACGTATCATAACTGCAGGAATTGGATCATCCCACTACAAATTCAAATGCTCAGGGTAAAAATGTTGTGGATTCCCAGCTCTGGTAACCTCAATCAAAGAGAAAGCCCTCACTGAATGACCTAGAGACATGCAGCAATGCAGAGCAGACAGGTTTTGGTTTTGGAAATAACAAGGAGACATTTGGCAGGAAAGAACAACCACCTTGAGATTTACAACTGCAAATATTCTTCCTTTCAAACACAGAGCTCGTGCATCCCACTGCAGGTTTCCTATACTAGTAACACTCCTACAGATTTTGGATTGCTACTGCAAAACAGTCACACCACCACAGGAGTGACTCCACAGTGTGTTGAGGTCCTTTACATGCATGCAGAGAATCTTTTACATTTAGGCAGTGTCATTTTGTCCCTACACAACTACACAAGAGTGGGGATACAGAGGCCAGGGACTGCAGGGAATTGCCCTGTTCACTGATGCAGTACAAAGCCAGCTTATAACTCATAATTGAAAAGTCCCTGTTCAGTTCTTGGGGAGAACAGCAGCAGAAGAGGATGTGGGGTTCAACACACCCCCCAGGAAAGCCAAAACACACTGCAGGTTGCTTTGAAGTGCTGGAGGCAAATTGAAGAAATGAAAGGCAGTGATAAGGGCTCCCACTGAAATGAATTGCAAAGCTCCTGGTGACATAAGGCATGCTCAATCAGAAAAAAAAAAAAATCAACCTAAGCCTTGGTTGTTTTTTTTTTTTTTTCCTTTGTTTTGTTTTGTTTCCTCCTTTCTGTATAATTCCAAAATAGCCCTAGGAAGTAGAAGAAACATGACTCAAAGACAGACTTTTCCTCTTAAGACCCAACTTCCTTCCTTGAACAGTTTGGAGAAATTTCAGCCACACATCTCTCTGAGCAAGGGCTTTATTTGAGGCTGCCCTATTGTTAGGAAAACCCCATCAAAAACCTGTGGCCTCTACAACAGACATCCTGAGTCAGGCAGGTCAGGCACAGAGTTCAGGATTTTGTTCTTTTAGGATGCTATTGTATCCAAGAAAGCAGGATGTGAGATTTACCCTGGCCTTTTGCTCTTAAGCAAGAGGCAGGGACACTGCAAGGTGATGTCCTGCACAGGCAGTGGGTTCAGGCACAAAACCCAGCACAGCCAGTGGGTTCAGACACAAAACCCTGCACAGGCAGTGGGTTCAGGCACAAAACCCTGCACAGGCAGTGGGTACAGGCACAAAGCCCAGCACAGGCAGTGGGTTCAGACACAAAACCCAGCACAGGCAGTGGGTTCAGGCACAAAACCCAGCACG
This sequence comes from Urocynchramus pylzowi, assembly GCA_013397555.1. Lineage (NCBI taxonomy): Eukaryota > Metazoa > Chordata > Aves > Passeriformes > Fringillidae > Urocynchramus > Urocynchramus pylzowi. The sequence continues at coordinate 1,483,237 of VZRH01003307.1, read as the reverse complement.
GGCAGTGGGTTCAGACACAAAACCCTGCACAGGCAGTGGGTTCAGGCACAAAACCCTGCACAGGCAGAGTCTTGGCACAGCCTGGGTCACTTGGGCTGCCAGGCAGGGCAGAGCCTTGCTGGGTGGGGCTGCCCAGCAGCAGGCACAGCCAGGCTCCACCTGAAAGGAGAGAGGGCAGGAGCACCACGGTGCAGACATCTCCAGCTGGGGGTGAGCATCCTCCAGGGGTGTATGAGCAGCTTCAGACAGATCCACTGAAGGAAAGCCCAGAGCACAGGATTTTGAAATAGAATTTGGGGTTTCAAGGTTGAATGAGTTCAGATGTTTCTAATAGTCCTGGTATAGGGTGAGGACTTTTTTTTGGCAGGAAGGCTTAAGCCAGTTTTGAATTCTTACTAGAACATCTTTTATTACTAATGATGACATTTGAGATTTAGGTGATGTAGAAATGTTGGAAGCCTCTTGGGGCTCAGAAGAAGACAAAGATAGCATTTCAGCAGGAGAGCAGGGCTTCAGAGATTACAGGGGTTTCCCATTCCTCTTCCAGGCAACTCACTTTTTTCTCTATTTATTACTTCTGGTAATAAATAGAGAAAAACTTCAATTCATCAATTCATCCTCCTAGTCAGGCCAGAAGGCACATCACAGGAGAGCTGGGGCTCTGAAGGAGTGGCAGCTGGGGGCTGTGGCTGACTCATCTCTGCACAGGGAATCCCCAGCATTTCCATCTCTGAGACTGGGCCAACGTTAATTTCCACAGGCAGGTTAAATTCTCCAGAAGTTAAAAAGACAAGTAATATTCTGTCTCAAGGGCTCTAATTCACCTGGAAGTGTGAGACCAAGCAGAATTACACCAGTCAAATACAAAGTGCTCTTTCCATTTTTGCCCAGCAATTCTGGTCCTTTTCTCATTTTATCTCTGTTCTTGTGAGCTTCTCAAGTCAGCCAAATAGCAAAATTTTATCCTTTAAAGGATGCAACCCAGTTGGCAGAATCCAGTGTTTGTAGGAATAGCAAAATTTAAATCAGGTAAGCAATACTTCCCGAAAAGGTACAGAAATCAGGAAAACCTCATGTTTTTCAAGTCATAGCTTACTCCAGCTTGCTAGGTTATGTGTCCCTCCACTCAAGATCACAGCCAAGCATAAGGATGCTGTAAATAAAATGTCACATTGTTCAAGCTAAAAAAGCCTCCTGATGCCATTCCCAGCCAGCAATGGTCATTACAAGCTCTGAGAAAAGCTGGATCATCATAAAATGTGCCCAAAAGATGCAATAAAAGGCTTAGCAAAGGACACCAGAGAGAACCTTAAGTCTTACTCTCCTGAAGTTGAGAAATCCCTAGGAGAATCTGCAGCGATGCTATTACCCAAAACAACCCCAAATCACTTGCCTAATGCTGGTAATTGCTGTGCCTTTTGATTTATAAGGGATCTCACAGGCTGTGACAGGCCAAGGTCACTTTGGAGTGATAACGTGCTTCTAATTGCAGCTTTTAGAGGAGGAGCAGAGGTGAGCTCAGGATAAGGAAGCATCATCAGATTCAGGTGTTTGTGCCTCTTGAAGGTGCCATCTGTCTGTCAGCAGAGCTGCGTGCAGCCCTTGCACTTCTGCAGGCATCCCCCTCCAGCAGCACCGAGGTCCCTGTGCTGCCTGCAGCTCCTGGGATGCTCAGTGTCCCAGGGACACCTGCACAGGGTGTCACTTTGATGGGAACAGACATTGTGCAGTGCTAAATCTCCAGAGGCCAACTCTGCCACTCTCACTTTACTTTAACAGAATGTCTCTGCCTCTTTTTGTGTCCCTTGGTAGAAGGAGTTGGAAATTAAGAGTCAGATCCAGTTCTGTACCACATGTTTTTCCTACACAGCCCAGACTGGATACCAGTTCTAAGAATAACAACTCAGGCAGGGTCTTTGGCCCTTGGTCCCTCTGCCCTGGAGAGTTTGGATGCTGTGAGCAATCAGTTAACACACAGGTTAAAAGAACAAAGAGCTTTAAGACCAGGGCTGCAACCAGGGCTGAATTTAATTTTCTAACATCAAGGGAATAGTTTACTGTGAAGTCAGGAAAATATGGAGATATCACTGCAATGCATCTGTCAGTCCTTCCCTAGATCTGTATAGGGAGAAGAGAATTCCTTCTTCCTCAAAACTGAGGCTTTTGGCTTTGTTCCCTGCAGTGGATCCCTTCTCCTTGGAACAGAAGCATGGATCCAGAACAGCTCAGGGACTCCAAGAACAACTCCAAAGGGTTAAAAAAGCTTTGGTACAAAGGTAAGTCATTGTGATATTGCTGAGGTACTCAACAAGCACACTGTGGGATTTTTCCTTTTCACATCACTTTTCAGATGCCTTTTTTTTTCCTTCCTAGAAACACTTTGTGAAAGAGAACAAACACCATTCTCACAGCTGAGGTGCCAGTCCTCAGCTCTGTTACTTCGAGCTAATTTGGTTTTGTATCTGTAAAATTTGATGAAAGGTACTTGGAGCTTTGGACAAGAAGTATTTGGGAAAAAAGCATTTATTTTTCAGTTCACAGCAATTTCTTTTCCAAACGCTCACTTCTGTTTTGCAGTTGTACTGGTGTCATTCTGAAGAAACATGAACACTGATTGCAAAGAACAATTATCTGAGCTTTCCACAGCAAGGCAAACCTAATGCTGAGTGTAGGATTTTGTACAATGCTCACTTATATTATACCATATCTCCTTGTAATGCTGTACAGAGGGCTCAAAAACTTCCTTCTGGGTGGGTAGAGAAACTGAGTCATGCAAAATAATTGCTGTTTAACTCTGTATTCTGCAAGGCATTTAATGAGAAGCTTAAGCCATTCTGTTTCATAAAGCATTTAAGATGTCCTGTATGGGATAAGCCATCAAATTGTCAGCTGAAGAATGCATTTTCCAAAGCACTGAGCACTTGGGAAGCTCCAATTGAAGCTAAGTGTGGCCTTTAAGATAAATGACATCTTTTTATTTACAGCCTTGTATCTCCACTGTAGTAGTGAAGGGAATAGGTGAAAGCATGGTAAGCCTAGCAGGGTTTACCCAAAGTTTGAGGGCAGGAAAGAACACCACCAAGAGAGTTCCAAATTAAGCTGTTGAAAGTCTGCTATCCATGTGAGTACAAAGGGCTTTTTCTGATCTGAGTGGTGACATGAACCTAGAATTGTAGCATATCCTGACTTAGAAGGGACCCACAAGGATCAAAGTACAATCCTGCCCCTGCACAGGAAAGAAAAGGAAAAGCAAAAGTCCTTTTTACCAGGCTTTAAACCTGGAAAGTTCACTCCAGCTTTTCCTTTTCCTGTCAAGGCTGGCAGAGCCTAATTTGGCAGTTACATCTTTCAGCAATCTCATATTTCCTTAATAAACACCACAGGGTGATGGACCTGTATAGAGTAATATTATTTTCTCTAAGTTGATAACTCTGCAACTAAGCACAGCCTATACCCTCTTCAAAATGTCAGGTGGGTAAAATACCCCCCAAATTATATTTGTCACTATCAAACAAGACAGTGTTTGCACACTTGGGAATAAAGTGAAGGCAATTAACTTCTCATATACTTGAAAAGATGTTCCACTGCCACCTGATTACTTTATCTTCATTATTTTTAGCTGTAGAATTATGTAAATAGCAATTTAGAGAGCCCAGAGGATTCTGAAGATTTAGTTTAATGACTTATAATTGTTTAATTGGACTGTAAACCGGCCCCTGTGGGGAGTTGAGCACAGGTACAAGTGTTCCTTCATGTCCCTACCAAAATTTGCTAATTGCCAGCTTTTGTGTAAGCAACAGCTTCTGAGTCCTCCCAGCAGCACAGCAGTTCAGCACAGCTGAGGATTGAGCCTGCATGAAGTTCAGCTGGGGAATGGATTGCAGAGCCATAGCATCAGACAGGATAAGCAGCATTTCACAGAATCCATCCACAGGCTGCATGCTAGGAGCAGAGGGCAGCATGTGGGGGGGAAATGCTGTTATCAGTGAGAAAAGAAGAGGTTCAGCTCAATTGTGTCACAAACTCCATCATAAAGAAACACCACACAGTTATTTAAGAAGGGAGGAGCATGCTAAACCAGTTTCTGAGGGATGTACCCAGTACTTTGGAGATGTGCTGTGACAAATCCAATTCAAAACAGAACTGGATATATTTCCTAGATGCTGGCCAAGAGCCTCCTAAAAGAGAAATCTTTAGGTCCCCCTCAGAAGCAGCAAGGGTCTCAAACCACAATCAAAACATGGGCAGGTCTTGGCTCTGAGCTGAGGCAAGCCCAAACCATCTTCTCTGCCCTCCCAGAGAGAAGGAATGGGGCAAGGAGATAAAACACTGCAAAAGGGCAGCAGATGTCCAGAGGAAAAAAGGCAGAGAACCTGAGATTATTCCTGCAGCAAGACTAACTGGCTTGACAAATGAAACATAATGGAAAGTGCCCACTCTGCTCCACTCTGTCCATCTCTCCCCTGGTCAATTCATTTCCCTTCTTCCTCTCAACAAAATAAAATGAAATGCATATTTTACTGTAAGCTTCTTTACAGTGCAGGCTGCAAGAGGCTTGAGGACCTCCCTAGGGGGAATGAGCTAACCAGAGATTGCTTCATCCTTTAATTCCAAAGGCCAGGGACTTTCATTTTCAATTTCCTTTTATCCAGGGCTTCTTATTATGTTCAGGTTGCTCCTCCACACCCTTCACTGAGTGACAAGCGTGCACTGGGAGGTGACAGACAGACACCACACGTGTGGCCAGTGGCAGAATGAAATATCTCAAAACCTGCTTTGCAAATGGAAAGGTCTTGATGAGTTTCTGGGTTGTCTGATAAAGTTTGTGGTTTTTGAGCCATACAGCTGGGCATCTCACTGTCAAATGTGATTAAAAATATCACTCAAAAGCATCAAGGGTAGCAAGAGGTCAGGTGAGGTGTTATCAATGCCCTGTAACCAGTTTTTATGAAACAGGAAACAGAGCTGGTGATCTGCCTGGGACTTCATGACCCTCCCACTTCCATCACCAGGTTAGATAGGACAGGGCAAGAGAAGTATGTCATAGGGATATAGGACTCATTCCTTGGATATCTGCCTCTCCAGAGCATTTTCTTTTCAAACTACCCATCTTAGCAAAGTGCACATTGTCCCAAAGTATGTGTTGCATTAGCTCCTGGTAGAGCCTGGCTGAGGCACTTCAGACCCCCACAACAGGAGGCTGCAGAATCCCTTCCCAGCAGGGACCAGCTTCCTTCCTTTCTGTAGGAAGCAGCATTCTAAGTTACATAAAAGGAAAACAACCCCAATTAATGCCACTCAGTGTACCTATCCTTGAATCCATGACTGGCCAGGCAGGCCAAGCCTGAGGACACTGTGTTTGGCTCTAAGACAAGCAGGAAGATTCCCTCTGTGAGCTCCTGGCTCTGAGCTGAGGTGTTGACAGAAGAGCATCACCCACTGCAATGCCATGAGATGTCACACAAGCCATCACCTTCCTCTGGCAGTCCTGGCTGGCTTATCAGTCCTGTCCTTCTCTTATCAGCTGGGTTAATCAGCAGTTAACCCCTAACCAGAGATTGGTCTTTTTCCTCCCTTTAATATATCATAGACCTTCATCATTTATTTCATCCAAGAGGAATACTATCAGGATTATTTTGAAGTGGGAAAACTTAGCATTAGAAACCCTTGACAGTCAGACAATGCTCTGCTGAGATGCAAGTTCTGGGGTAGAACCACTTGAGAACCAGCACTGGAGACAGTGTTAACCTGAAAGGACAATGTAGTCCTATCCTGCACAACAATTATGTGCTACATATAAATGTATGTACATTTATATATATGCACACAATGAAAGTGTAATTTTATGGGAATTATTGTATTTCTGTTGGCTTGATTTAAGCAGAAGTCAGCATCATGTGCTGTCTGCAGAAGCTCACAAGCATGGCATAAGTATGCAGAGGGGAGTTCTTATTGAATATTCTTTCCATAATTAATAATTAATAATTTCCATAATTAATTCTTCAAAAATTTTTGTTGCCTGATCATTATGCAATTATTTGTAAAACAAAAAAGGAAGCTGCAACCAAATTATATTTCCATGAATTGAAGATACACTACATCTATTAGTTTATGTTTAAACAATAATTGAATATGTGAAGAACTAATCATTGTGATACTGAAAACATCTGCAACCCCAAAACTGGAATCCTTTTTTGTTTTAGTTCAGAGAAACTTGGACCTCCCCTATATATGGGAAGTGTCTTTTAAATTCCTTTTGGTTCCCCCTTTAAACACATGGTAATTATAAACATATTGGCTTGTTGTGAGTTTTCAGGAAATGACAATTTGGGCAAGTCCAGAAGATTTTACTTCATGTTTTCAGGCCTTTAAATATTTCACTCAGAAGATTGGAGAGCCCATGAAACCCTGAGGTTTTTTTCAGCCTTCAGTAACACACTCCAGCCTAACTCTCAGTGTAACTGAAGAGACTTTAAGCAGCAAGGGCAAAGCAAGGACACCATCCAGTAAATATGCAGGAAAGTGTTCTGCTTCCAGCTCTGCTCTCTCCCATGGCTCTGAACCTGTTAGATACAGCTGAAGAGCCAAACTTAGCTGGAGCCCACCTAGCTCAGCCTGGATTAAAGCCACAATCAAGCCAGGAACATTTTCCCTCCGTATTCCTTTCAAGACAGTGAAAACACTGTGCAAATGAAGAGACCAGAAGTGAAGCTGTTTAGTGGCCAAGCTCACTCCATTTGCTTTCAGCTCTCAATTACAAGCATCACATCCAAGAGCCAAGTAGCAGCAAAACAAAAGCAGCCAGCCAAACCCTGCCATCAGTTTTCAGAGTATGAATCCTAAATGAGTCAATAGATTTATACCAGTATAAGCCCTTTGTGAATGATCAAAGTAGGAATAAAAGGCTGAGATCTTCCATCCATTTCCTCACTAAACCAGAAACAACTTGGGTGCTCATCAAAATGATGCTCCCCATTAACACAGCAGGGGATCTGCTCCACTTTCAGTCCTGTGCCACCCCCAAAGTCCCCACTGCCTGTGCTGAGCTGAGCCTGCCAGGGTCACTGGCAAGACTCACAGAGAAGCCATTTAAATGAAATTATTCTGGTTTCACTAAGTGAAGGAGGAGGGAATGGACAGACTGTGCAATCATGCCCTGCCTCACCTGTGCAAGCCTTTCAGTTTTTAGCACCATTTCCTGATCTGTTCCTGAGCTCCTGACCCAGCACAAGCTGCACTACAGCAGGAAAGGCCAGCCCTGGGAGCATTAGCATTGGGTACTACAGGGACTACAATCACCAAGAACCTCACTCACTAGCAGTGGAGTGTAACTGATAATTCCTCAAGGTTTTGTGGCTGCACACATGCTCTGATTTCTTATAATATGCCAGAAGAGCTGCATTTCAGAGAGCAATAGGCTGAGAAGTAATGAGGGTTATTCCATTTTTCCATCTCAGATCAAATCCTTGATCATTCTAGCTTAGGACAAAACTGGCTCACTGATGCAGGCTCTTAATATTTTTGGTCAAACACCCATGATGCACCATCTTGCAGTGTTTACACAGAAGCAGGCCTGCATGGCAAGGCAGTTCCCTGAAGCATAAGATTTGATTAACCTCGTTAGCTTGCCTTGCAGAGCTGCAAATGTTGTTAGACATCATGAAATTATCCAGCCCTATTTAAAACCCAAGCAGAGTATTTGGCCTGCTGACCTCCCCCAGCAACAAATTCCACAAGTAAAATTAAGCACAGCTTTCACAGCCCAGAGTGGCTCAGTCCCTGATCCCAGCCAGGAGCATCCCTTTAAGCTTCACCTATGGGAGCTCAGGGTTTCTTAGGCCACTTTACCTTTCCCCACTGAGTCCCAAGACAGTCTCCCTTTCAGTCCTTAAAAGCTAAGTCAGTCCAGACTATCATTAAAATTATTAAAGACAATAAGCAGCACCATTAAAATGATCACAAACTGCACGTGCTTGAAGGGTAGAGACAGAAGAATTAAAATTGGTGTTCTCCAAACCCCCTCTCAAGGGTTATCCAGCATTATTGGGGCTGATGTAAAAGATTTGCTTGGCACTGACATCCAGGGAAATACAAATAAGACCAGGCAACCTGGCAATACAAGCAGTCATATGTGTATTGACTTAACTGGTTCACAATAACAAATTCACAACTGAAAAAACTTCTGCTCTAGGTGGAGACCCAAGTAGGTGCTTCACAAGGCAGAGCAGAGAAGACCTTGTTTGAGAGCTGGAGAATTTCTAACCTAAAGAAAAAACCTAGAAGTCATAGGAAGCTCACAGCTGAGCTTGATCTTAAGGGTCTTTTTGAACTTAAATAATTGTATACAAACAGTGATAGGGGATTGCAAGCACTAAAAACACTCACAGCTGGGCACTTCCACATAACTTGGAGCCAGCTTCTCCCCATCTCACTGATTTTCACTCCACAACTTCCCCACTGGTTTTCCCTGGATGCTCCTTTGGGCCCTTTCAGAGCTGCCTGTTGCTTTCCCTGACTCACAACAACAATAAAGCATTCAAAGCCCTTCTGCTGGAGGAACACACAGTGTCAATTACAGCAACATCATCCTTCTTAATCAAGGTTAATTTCAGTGGGTAATATTTTTCGCTGTTGGAATATTGTCAGGTGTTTTTAGATCTCCAATTTTATATAAATTTAGCCTCTGAATTCTCAAGGAGAGAGTTGCTAAGGTAACCAGAGCCAGCCATATTGCTGTATGCTCTCCCCATGGAGCTTCATTAGGGCCAATCAGTCATTTCCAGGGTAATAGAATATGTTGCTTTCAGAGATAAGGATACAGCTTTTTATAGTGTCAAGGTATTTTTATTAAGCATGTTAACCCCTTGCCCCCTTAAGAATCAGGCACTGGCCCTTTCCTTAGAACTGTAATACCCAAGAAATGAGATTCAGGGAGACTAATTGCTGACAGTGGAGCACCTACAGCCAGATCAGAGGAAGTCAGCATGCCTGGAGTGTGTTGCCTTGTGATAAGAAAGCCAGGGGTGGTTGGGGATTGTTTTCTGCTGGCAGGGAGCCAAATCAGCTTTATATCCCTGTAGCCAGGCACAAAGCCTGCTTCTGAAATAGATCTGACCTGCAGGAACCAAGGGGCTTGGTATATATATTTCTTGTCCCAGTCTAGACATATGGACTACCTGCTATGTTTGGTTTCTCTTGTGAGCATCATCATCTTTCACATCTAAGAGCTACTTTACACCTGTTCATAGAATTTATTATCAGTCACTTTGGAAGACTGCTTAGAAAAAAACACCTGTATATCAGATCAATTCCTTGAGATGGGACTTAGATCTACTTCCCCAGGACCTAGAAACCTCCCAAATTTTATCTAGCTGAAAACAGCACAGCCAAGATCTGCACCTTCTTTAGTCAAGAAGACTCTGCCTGTTGTTCTAATTGTCCCTGCACCACTCATTAACTATTAAGACAAACTTCAGACCACACATATTCTCATTTCATACGTATGCTGGCTTCAAAAATTCATTTTCTCCAAGACTTTCCAGTCAGTACTAAGGAAACCCCACTGTACCAGAGCAGCTGATGTTTGTGAGTCACACTTGCTGATCCATCTCCTCAGGCTGTACCTTCAGCATGGAGCTGCTCCAAGGTTATTTCTTCAACTCTAAGTAACAACACATTTATCCCTGTGCCTCTTGCTCATCCACAGAACCAAGAACACCTGGACTGAACATGACTTGACTTCACTTTTGCAGAAAAAATTTGAAAAAATAGTACTAAGAAGGAAAACATATTTGCTGCCAAAGTGGTAAAAAAACCCCCAAAACCAACACAACTCACTAGCAGCTTCCTGTATCTCAGTCTTCATCCAGTAGGACTCCTCCAGAGTCCTGCTGCAGACCAAAAGCTGCAGTCATAAGACACCAGAAACCCAAAGGAAAAAATCTTCCCCTCCTTCCTCCTCCATTAATCTCTTTGGAGGTTCCTCCTGGTGCAGAAAGATACAGTTACACCTCATTGCTCCAGCTCTCCTGAACATCATGTCCATCTTATTGAATAATGGATATAACACTACAGTCAGGAAGGACAGCATCTGTCAGCTGATACCATGTTTATTGTTTTCCCTTGAAAGAATCCATTATTGTAGTCCTGTAGCAGGTTCACTTACAGACAAACAGAAGCTTTACTTAAAAGAGGCAGGATCTTTTGTGCTGGAGAAGTAGAGACAGCTGGGTACTGGCATTTTTTTGTCATCTCATGATTTTTTTCTTGCTGTTATATATTCACTAATGGGCTAGGAAAAGGTAATTATGTGGAATTTGAATAAAATTAATGAGATAGTGGCAATAATTTCAAAAAGATGCCTGAAAAAATCCCAGCATTTACAGCACAGAGGTATTTAATAATCATTTGAGTAAAAAATCCACTTGTCCCAACATGAATTCGCAGTTGAAACAAGCACATGGAAACAAATGAAATTCAGAGCAACAGCCACACTTACAGCTGGTTTGAATTTGTTACTTTGAAATAGAAGTGTAGGGCATGAACACACATTTGAGTACAAGAACAACAGCAGTGATGGTGACACCCAGACAAAAAGGCAAAATGGGCAAGGTTTTTTGTTTTGGTAATACTTTCCCTTTTTTTTTTTTTCATTCTTCCTTATGACAATGTCTCACTTTCCTCCTAAAAATGGAACCTGCCCCTGTAATAGCCTACAAAGAGCCTACAAGAGTGAACATAAAGCATGATTCCAAGGGTCTTAGGAGCCCATCTACCTGTGCACAGTTGTCACTGCAGTGGAGGACAGGAGTTGTGTGTCCATTTGCAAGTGAAGGAGCAGCCCCTCACCCCTCTTCTGACTCCCCTGGAGGTGGCTCCTGCAGCCTGCATGGGGTGAGCAGTAAGGAGGGTGAAGATGAACACCTTCCACATGGTTGCTGCATCCCCCCACAAGGTGTGAGACGGGGCTGGCAAGACGTGGATGCAAGTTTGGTACCATCCCTCTTTCAGTTTTCCAGAGAAGAAACCCACAAGCAATGAGAAGCTGAGGCACCTTCCTCATCAAAATTACCCACACCAATGAGAGTGTTCAGCTTGCAAAGCTTGACTGCAGCTGTAGAAACAGAGCTCAACTCAAACAGAAAAAAAACCCTGCAAGCTGCAGGGAAGGTGCTCCCAGCCCAGGCTCCAAGGGAATACCTCTCCATTAGTAATCAATAAGCACTGAAGGGGCAAATCAGAAACAGAACCCATTCTGCTTTAGTCATCTATGCCCAGCTCCCTGATACAATGGCTACCCAGACTCTCTTTAGCCTCTTTTCATCCCTACTCCACTAACCTCCAGCCAGGCATGGAAATCCCAGGCAGGCTGCAGCTGCTCTTGGGGAGCAGTTTTGTGAAGCCTCCACTCCCTAGTACTGTCCCCTTCAATAGCAGGTGATGGCTTTTCTGCTTTGCAAAGCAAAACACCTTTCTAGCAAAAGAAAAAATAAAGCAATAAGAAGGTAAATTAACCCCCTGCAGGAAAAATCTGTGTTCATCAACCTGAACATCTGCCTTGGATGCTTTGTGAAGTAGCCAAGTACTATTATGAGCATAATCAGCCTCAGAAGCTTTGTAGGGTGAAGCTGCTTGACTTGAACCCTCCATGAAGCCCTCAAAGCTCACATTAGAACCCTTTTTGAACCTGTTACTGTCCCTTCACATCTTGCTCCCCAACCACCAGCACCTCCCATTTGTCTTTTATCAAGGGCTCAGTTCAGTGCCCCCCTGACCCCATTTCCCCCCCAGGACTGTTGCCTCCCACCTGAAGCACCCTTAGACATTCCCCACCACATCTTGGCCACCTGCTAAAGCCCCTTTGAAACCAGGATTCCAGGCAGAGCTCCCTTCCCTGCAAAGCCCCCTCACCTCTAGGCTGCCTGCTGCTAAACTGCATCTCTGCAGATTTTCCCATCAGCTATAATAACTGTTCTTCACAAGAAAAGAATCCAGGATAAATATAAACTAAAAGGTATCACCTCAATGCAAACTGCAGCACACCCCTCCCCTCATTCCTACTCAACCAATCCATCCCTAAAACCCTTGGGACAATGGGATGTGCTTTGCAGCTTGATGCCATGGAACAGGCAGAAAAGCCACAGTAATGATGTGATTGACGTTAGTTATCTTGGAGAGACTACCCATTAAAAGGATTTTTTTCAACCCCTGGTTCAGCACAAAAACAAGTAATCTCTAATTGCAGTTATACCTGTACCAGCTCAGAGAAGTGTGCAAAATCTCACCATTCTGCCATGTGAAGATGATTTATCTCATGAGGCCTGGAAAGTATGGCAACAAAGATAATAACCAAACAGAGGCAGAGGAGAAGACAGAAGTGTTTTGAGGAAGTTTAATTCATTAGAAACAAAGAAGAGAAAGTAAGCTACTCTATTATGCTTCCTCTTTCCCAGATGTGGAAGTAATAAAAAAGCATCCCACTTTTCTGGAGCTCTGCATATCACAAATGCAGCTTCTTAGGCACTGTTACTCAGCTGGAGGTTAAGAACAACTCAACAGCTGTTTAGGATTTTGAGCATCCTTCATTCCTGCTGGAGTTAACATCATGCTGATAAGCACCAAGAAAGTTTGAAAGCTTATGCAAAACTTGCCCAAGCAAACTATTTAAACTCCTTTGATCTGCAAGCCACAGCAGGAAAATCACAGCGAAATCAGTTTTTCTTCTATTCCAGCACTTGTGCTTCTGGCTGGAATTAGAAAAATGCACGTAAACAGAGCTTTTTTCTAACCTCAAAACATGACACTTGTCAGAATAAGTGCCACCTTAGGCCACCCTCTTGTGGCCAGGGGAAATTTTGCAGCCACCCTGTCCTGCTTTTCCCCCTCCATCACCTTGATGGCCCCACTCCCCCAGCACGGGGGGTACTGAACCCATGCTTTGAGTTCCTTCACGGCTTCCACCCGCTGCAAAATGAGGCTCCCAAGGAAATGCATCCATTCCAGCAAGGAATTGTACATTAATAAAGCCCATGCTTGGGACATAAGATTCCCTGGTGAATGTTGGGAGCAAGGGGAAGCTGTGCTTCCCTCCAAGCACATCTGTGCACCCTGATCCAAGCCTCACCACGCTGTCCCTGTTAGCTCCAGAAAAGCCAGCCTGCTCCTGCCTTGGGTGCTGCTCACTTGGGAGTAACCTGCTCCTGCTCAGGATGTTCCAGGTCTCTGGGCACACATTCCACCTGCAGCAGGGCATTGGGCTGTGTGAGGCAAAGCTGCTCCTCTGCAGGCTCTCCAGCACTGCAGGGCCTGCAGCCCCTGAGCCAGAGTCAGTTCAGTCAGCTGAGCTGACACGAGGAGGAAGAAAAAATGAAAGAAGTCTTCCAGGGGATCCATTTCTTGATTTAATTTGCACTGAGTGGATGAAGGAGGAGCAGGAGGAGGGTGATAGGGCTGCAGTTTTGATGGCTGGACTTTTCTGTAGCAGGGTCCTGGTTAGATGCAGCACCAATTCACATCCTAAACCTCTGCCAATGTCTGTTTTCATGTCTGGATAGCACACCCAATGCATACCCACACTGTCAGCACACCATTAATGTGTGCCTTTAGCCAAACCAAATTAGACTTTAGGATAAACAGCCCTTATTTTCATTTAAACCTGTTTATGTACTTTTGTAGAGCAATAGCAACACTTCAATCCTCTGCACAAAATACATATTAATAGCAACAAAACCAAGTAAATAAGGCAGGAGAAACAACCAGGGTATTTTATTGCATCTAATCCTCCTTTTGCATCATTCATATTTATACAGGCCAGAGACTGATTTTCTTGGTCTGCCAAGCATGGCTGATAGATGCACTGCAAACACAGAACAGAGCCTTGCTCACAGCCAGGTTTTTTTGTGTCTCACTGGAGTGCTTTTGTTTTATCTCTCTCCACACCTTTGCAGTAAGACAAAAGATTACAGCTCAGATGGGTGGGCAATTGTTAAAGGAAGGAGAACAAAATGAGCAGTCAGGCCAATCTGAGAGAAGGATGTAGGCAGGGCTAAGGCACAGAGACATCTCTACCAGATTTAGGCACCAAGGATCAGGCAAAGCATTTAAGAGCCACTGGAATAGGGAATTAATGCCCAACTCCCTCTGAAAAATATTAAACCTTTGCCAAAATAAAGGGGGAGAGAAAGGAAGAACTTAGTGCTGGTGGCAAAAGGTGGTGTTGCATGATTCAAAGCATAGCTTTTTTACTCCCTAGTCCTGTTTGCACCCAAGGGGACCTCTGGACCATGGCCTTGCAAGTGGCCAGAACTGCACAAGAGCCACCCCTGTCAGAAATGGTACATCAGTGTGGTGGCTCATCAACTGGGACCTCCTCTAGTCCATCCAGCAGCAAGGTCTGAACTTCTGTCTAAAATCACGCTGCCTTTTTCTCATTTTGCAGTTACTCACCCAGCTGAGATGCTCTCCCAGAAAGCTTTAAAATAATGGTGGCTTTTTTTCCCCCCAGAATCAGTAATCCTACCTTCTTTCCACCTTTGACTGCATATCTTTATGTGCTCAAAGCTCACACAGCATTTAAATACTTAGTCTTTAGGAATCTGAGCAGTAAAAATCAAAACTCTCTTCAGAGATGTGTGACTCAAGATGCTCTCAGTCTTATTTTGCTCTGTGTTTGATTTAAGCCCCTCACCAGACAACACAAAGTGAGCAGCCTGGTGCTGCAGAGATGGATAGATCTGTTTGTACAAGACTTGGACAATTGCTCAGATAAAATCTTTGTCAGTACCCTCTATTGTCACATCCACATTGCATGCACAAATAAAGCCTCTCTTGCTCGTCCATCTTCCCTTTTGCTATTATACCTGGTGTAAGGATAGAGAAATATGTGCTTTAAAAGAGCCTACTGCCACAAATTTACACTGCCAAAACCTAAGTCTCAGAGGGAGGGAGAGAAAAAAGCTAAGCAAAGAAATATCTGATGCTTTACACCTCCTCAGTGCTCTCTCAAGAGCCCCCAGCATCAGTGGAAATTGCACAGAGGGAGCAGAACTCTTGGCTCTTGTGCCAGGACACCAACCACACAAAGTGACAACTTTGAGGGCAGCATGTCTTCAGAGGAACAAATGCAGGATTTTCCTGTTCCAGGGGCAGCAGAGCCATTGTGCAGCAGGCTAACAGGGTGCTCTGCAGGACAGAAGTAAACCTGTGTCACACCATTTTTCCTCTGGACTTCATGACTCAGGATGGAAAATGGGGTCACTTTTCCTGATGTGAAGCACAGCTGATTATTCTGGCACTATTTTGTGTCAACTCCACCTGCAGGGCAAGCAAAGCACAGGATCTGCTCTCTGCTCTGTGAGGATCACCCCTTTGAGGGCTGAAGTCTCAGTGTTGGGGAGCAAGCAAATTTCCAAGGGGATAATAGGAAGCAGCTGCCCAGCAGAGAAGCTGGTCAAGACTAGATTTAGCAAAGAAATTGATTTTCTATCTCCTCCATCTCAAGTGCCCAGAAAGCACACAGCATGTCAGTTACCAACCAGCCCCAGGAGAATCCTGCCTTCCTGTCTCTGTCCTCAGGGAAGTGCAGCTTAGCAGGAAAGAAATATTGGTGTTCAAGAGCTACAGCATAAGAATAATTTGGGCAAAGGTCTCAGCTTTTCCCTCAAATTAGATATTTCCAATTACACTGATTTATCCTTTTTGGACAAATCTCATATTCTCATTTTTCTTAATTATTCCTGACAAATCAAAAGAGCTATGAGGGCTTCCATAAAGAAATCTAAAAGAGTTTTCTCACACTGAAGAAAACAGGTGAAGTTCAGCAGGTTTTGGTGCTAGGAAGGCAGGGAGGGCAAAAGGAAGGGGAAAGAGGCTTTTCTGCCTTGCCTTGTAGCACCAGGCACACACTGTGGACATGAGACCTGATCCCAGTTCTTTAGAGCATTATGATAGATGAGGAGATGGGAAAAACATGGCCCTGGCACCAGGTCATAGCTCATTCCTACTCATAGGAAGGACAAGAAAGTAGTGGCAATCAAAATGGCTTCACAAAAAAATCTGCCCTGATAGCATGACAGCCCAGAGTGGCACAGAAATCCCCTTCCCAATCCCTGGCTCTCCAGTCTAAAAAATATCCATTCTCTGGAGCTGCTTTGGTCAAATTTGCCAGGGGCAAGCTGCAGCCAGCAGCATCAGGAGGGACTGAGCACACCACTCAGTCTGTCCTGGGCTTGTTAACACAGGCAGGCAGCACACACAAATCAATAGCCAGGGTCTGAAGTTTCACAGCAGGTCATCATTTGATCTGGTAATAAATCTTCTATGGTTTATTACTGGGGACAACAGAAGTAGAGGGAAAACACAGTTTTCACCCTAGCCGTGACCAATGGGTTATAGGGAAGGAATGTCCAGGGTGATGGTGTGAGTTATTTCATTAGTGAACACATTAAACACTGATTTTGTTCTCTACAGGAGGGATGATGTCCAATGAAAATGTCAAAACACAGTAAAATGAGTTCAAGAAATAAAATAGCCTGGAAATAGGGATCCTAACTGGCATTGCTAGGACAGTTTTTGGGATTGGTACCATCCCCATCCCTCTTTCCTGTCCCCTTTGAGTTGCAGGGAGAAGAAGTAAGCTGTCCAACCCTCTAACCTTGCAGCTTCAGTGGAATGAAAGGATTTGTAGCCACCCCATTTTCCATGCTGCTACTGCAGCACCTTTGCTTTTGTTAAATTGGAGGCACAGCTGTGCAGCTTTTAGTGGGAGACACTTTACAAACTTGTTGGTTAAGAAAGAATATTGTGACCAGGCAGCTGGGCAAATACTTTACCTTGGGAAAACCCCAGCTGGCATTTCCTGCCTCCTCACTCCCAATAAGCAGGAGGTTTTCACAGGCTGGTTCTCCATCTCCAAAGCTGCCTCCAGCCTTGCACTGCTCACACAGAGCTGCAGAGGAGCTGCAGCCCCTCGTGCTCTACAGGGTTAACCAGAAGCCAGGCTGTAAAAGCAATTCCAGCCCTTGCTAATCCCATCCACTGAGCTGGGAGTCTGTTCCCAAGGTTTCCCAGCACAGCTCATTGCTGCATGTGCCATTATATTACAGCAGAGCACTTTATCTTTAGGCTGAATTTTTGTAGGGCTGTTGAATATAGTGATGTTTCAAGCTGCTCTGTCCAGATAAAGGACTGGGGCTGGACTTCTTGGAAAGGCAGGATTTGTGTCACCAATCAGAGTGTTTTTCCTTCTGGCATATGATCAAAATGCCTGTAACCCTGGAGAGCAAAAGAAAGTTTCCAGAGTAGGATGCCCTAGATTTTATCATCACAGCTTGATCTATGTGGAGGCCTTTCAATATTGTCTCAGGTATTTAGACATGGTCCTTTCTCTTCTGGGTTCACTC
Source organism: Urocynchramus pylzowi (assembly GCA_013397555.1). Taxonomy (NCBI): domain Eukaryota; kingdom Metazoa; phylum Chordata; class Aves; order Passeriformes; family Fringillidae; genus Urocynchramus; species Urocynchramus pylzowi. The sequence continues at coordinate 1,465,838 of VZRH01003307.1, read as the reverse complement.
CCCTGGGACTTCTCTGGCTCACAGTTCTCTTGGAATCTCCCTGACTCATGTGCCTTCTGGACATCTCTGCTTGTCACTATGGGGGCTGCCTTGGGGTAGGTGTCCTCTGGCAGCCTTGTACTGGTGCAACTGCAATAACCATGCTGAGGGTGCTGATGGTCAGACTCTGATCTGTACCTGGGAAACAATGAAGGACCCAGGAAAAAGCAAAGGCTGATGACTGCCTCTCACCCAGTTGATCTGGATGCTGAGGACCCAGATTGTCTCTGAAAGTTCCCAAAACCCTTTTTCCATGTTCTTATTCCCATACCCATGACTGCATCTTAGTCGTGGCTGTAAATGCTGGCTTTCTTTCCTCCCCAAATATTCCATTTACTCTAACAAGACATGGATTGCACTTAATTGTTTATCTGAACTGAGGCTGTAAACTGTTAAATGATTCATCTATTAATGTTCAAGGTGGATGCTGCTTTCACACGTGGCACTGTGCTGAAAAACAAGAGACACACGTGTTATTTTAATGAATCAATAATTACTGCTCATGAAATGTTATGGAGGTAGGGCACACCACTATTTATTAGATAGTTATTTTAGGTTGTTTCACTTAATTTGGTGACAAATGCTGGAATTTATCTGTGAAAGGAAGGTGCTTCTCCCCAGACCATTTTGAGTTTGTTTCTGGTACCACACAGGGAGTGATGCACTGGAGCATCGTTAGGAGAGGCAGAAGGCCAGCCTCCAGTGTGACATGCAGACCAGCATTTTGCCAACCCAGCCTGCAAATAACTTTGTTCAGACCCAGTAGCTTCTGAAAAATAAAAGGGAAACCCAACCCTGATTGCTTGTTCAGGCACAGTGCAGGGCAGCTGGACAGAAACAGTCTCTCTTGGCACAGCATCTTGTCTTGTTTCAGGCCTGCTCACCCCTTCCCGTGCTCCACACACTTGGCAAGGGACCCCTCTGTGTCCTGAACAAGGATCAATTCATCATGTGGAATAGGAAGGCATCAAGCCCACTCCCAGGAGAATTGCTGGGAACATGGGCATTGAATGACTAAAGTGACAGAACTCTGCCTTTCATTTCAGTGTGGCCAGGATTTACTTGCAAGAAGAGAAGGGAAAGTTCCTAAGCTTTCATTCAATTTGGGTAAGTACCAACAGCTTGTTTGGTTATCCCAGAGCCTTTTATCTGCAGTAAATACCAAAAGAAAAGGCCTTTGAGAGGACAGATTGAGAGGGTGTTAAATAAGTTGTTACCCTTTCCTTGTTCTGAGTGCAAACAGCCAGATTTCATGGATAGGGGCTCTAAAAGGCTGCCTACATATGATCAAGAAGTAAATTGTATTTAAGACTTTAATGATGGAAATTTAACTCACTGCTCTGGGCTTACCCTGGCCAAGCCAGTGGATCAATGGACGAGGGTCATGCATTATTTCAGCTGTTGACATTACTGTTGACAAATGGTGGTGAGTTTGCAGAGAATTATTCAAGAGACATAAGCAGCTACAGGCAAGGAGTGCTTTTCCTTCACCAGAACTTGCCAAAATGTTATTCTGAAAAGCCTGTGCTTTAGTGAAACTTTGTCTCTTGACTTCTCACCTCCAAAAGACTCAATTTTTTGCCCAGAGTGGAACTCTTGTGATGCAGACAGTGGTCTGGTTTCAGTATAATTCTTCCCTGCTCTGGTGCCAGACAGGTTTGGAGATTGAATCAATATTTGCAACAATTACAAAGGAACTTTCCCTCCAAGCCTTCTGAACTCATCTGGTTCTTAAACTTGTCAGAAATAATTCTCCACCATCTCCTTGCAGGTTTTAGCAGTAGACCTGAACATACAGTCATTCTGAATAGGCAGATGGTCCAACCCCAGCTACCTGTGCAAAGGTGACTCTGGATTTGCATGATGCCACTTTAAAAAAGAAGCAAAGGACTTCTGAGAAGCTGAAACACATCTACACAATATCATTTCAGTCAGCTGCTCTGAGCAACAAATATTTTCGTGAAGCTAATTTATTCTCCTTAGAAAATGTCCCATGGGAAGAAATATCCTATGGTTGATTGTTCATGAACATTTAAAGAGTTTCCTATCTGGCAATTCTTTCTCATTCTGACAGAATATCAATCCAGCCATTCTGTCATCTCCTGTGCTTTAGTTTAGTTACTACCACAGTTACTGCTGCAGCAGTAAAATTTATTGATCAGACATTCTTGCTTTACAAGGTAGAAATGGAGGGCTGTGACTGCTCATTCCCCTACAGCATGCAGTAACTGTCTTTGGAAGTGAAGAGCCTTGAATGTTTATGGAGCTGCAGACTGTATTTTCCAAACTGGGTCTTAGGAATGACAACCGAAAAAAGAATCATTGAGCAAGCAGGAAAGGAAAAAAATAATCTTTGGGCTCTCAGTAACCACTGTTCACTTCTGGCTGTAGATATCACTGTCTGCTCCTGACTAGTGCAGAACTAGCAGTGAGCTCCATGGCATCCTCCCTTTCCCTCCCTGCTCATTCTCTCCCTGGAAAGTGCTGCCCAAGATGGAAAAACCCTTTTGTGTGAAGTAACACAGCTGCAGAGCGGAGCCATTGGGCTGAAGGTGTGCTCTGCTCCCAAGGCCAGGGGACTGCTTTGCATCCTGACCACAGCACCATCCCCATCCCCAAACCCACCCCCA
>VZRH01003307.1:1321055-1462585 GCA_013397555.1 Urocynchramus pylzowi | reverse complement strand
CATCCCCATCCCCATCCCCATCCCTGCTGCCGTGCTCCTGCTGCCGGCACGGGGAGCGGGAGGGAGCGGGGGGCACTGCTGGCTCTTGGCAGCTGTCATCTCATTAGTTCTCCATTAACTACCAGGAACAACATGTGATGCATTTCTACACCCCTCTAGCTGTCAAAGGTATTAAAATGCCCAGTGCCATCTGACTGGGAATGTGAAAGGCAGTGGTGGGAAGGCAGGCACATTAAGCAACCCAGAAACCGAGGGGCCAGCTGGTATCTTAAGAGGGTGTCATTTGTAAGACACAAATGGGCCTAAGTGAGCACAAGGGAGGCTCTGACCCTGAGCACTGAGCACGTACTTCTCTTTAAGGAGTTAGTAATTCCAGTAAATTCATTGGCAACAATATTTTTGACCAACTCTTTTCTGTGTCTAATGTTCCCTAGGCAGAAAATAGAAGTGATAATATCAGTTTGCCAGTTGTTGAGGCTTAGAGGCTAAATGTGTGCAGAGTGCTTTGAGATAGGAACCTAGGAAACAGGCCCAAAGGGGACTCCAAGGGTACCAAATCTCATAGGCACATCCACCACTTAATATCTTTGATAAATTTAGCAATCCCCATCCTGAAACCTGTTAAATTTCTCACCCAAAGTATTTTGGCTAGCAAATTATTCACAAATGTTACCTTTCTGAGGATTAGAAGCAGGGCTGTTAGTGTGGGCAAATGATGAAAAGAAAATGCATTTAGGAAAAGATTATCAGCTGCATTATGAGCCAAAATGAACAAGTGTGCTCTGAACAGTCCATTTGCTTCCTGCCTGCTCTGGGCAGTGTTCCCCTGTCTTCTTCCACGGTTTATGTCCTGTTCTCCTCCAGCCATTATTGCCCCATTACTCATTTCTGTTGTCTGCAGACACTGCTCCCTCCCCACCTTCTTCCTACTGATTTTTGAATCCTCTCCTCCTCCACCACTTTATTTTGAGCATCAGAAATCCAGTCCCCCCTCACAATCCAGGAGCATGGGCATTTACCCTTTTGCACTGAGCTCCTGGAACCTTGTCAGCGTTCAGCCACGTCCCAGGCTGGGGTCAGGAAAGCCTCTGGCTGCAAAGAAGATCCTTGACATTCCAGAGACAGCATTTCTTCCCTTCATGCTGGCTGGTGGAAGGATCTGTGTGGGGAAAATTGAGAGCCCAGTGGAGGAGAGTGGCTGTACCAGCACCCCCAGGCTGTCAATAACCATCAGGATGATGGTGACTGAGCCAGTGTTGGGAACCACAAAAGCAGGAAGGAGCCAAACATGCAGCCACAGAATGTTATTTTTCTTCTCTTTTCAGTAATTATTTCCTAGGATGAGAATTTGCTTTTCCTCAACATTTTAAAATTGAGGCCACTCGTTGTGCAGTGGTCACAATCTGCCCAATATTCACATCCTATGGTGGGGACAGGACCTGGTTTTGGATATCATCCATCAATGACAGATCCACACCACTGTGTGATGGAGGGCAAGGCAGGGAGGAAGGAGAGGGGGGGAATGGGAGGTGCAGAGGGCTGGTAAACAGCACACAGAAATCTCATTTTCAGTTGCTAGCTCAAAAACAACCCCAGTTTGCTGTGGCCCAAAGCCATTTCCTGTTGAGTGTAATGACTTTGGTACTTGCTCTGCACTTATTAGACAGGCAACCAAAAGAAAACAACAGCAAAAAGCTGTCTTTGAAAATGAAGCAGGCATTGCTAACAGCAGCTATCCATCTTAGTCTCCATTTCCCCCTGGAAACAGATCCCAGCAATTAGCAGGACACCTGCATCGTTATTGGAAATTAAAAAAAAAAAAAGTTAAATGAACTCCAAACCTGCTTCTGTCTTCTTGTGAACATCAACAGAGGGAGTGAAGGGACCCTTCAAGCATATGTAGCCCAGCCCCTCTGCAGTGAGCATGAATATCTTCACTTGATCAAGTTGCTCAGAGCCCCATGCACCCTGGCTTTTCATGTTCCCAGGGATGGAGCATTGGGCAGCCCATGCCAATGTTTCACTACTCTCACTGAAAAAAACCTTCTTCCTTGCCTTTAATCGAAATTGCCCCCCTTTCAGTGCAAAACCATTTCCCCTTGTCCCATCACAACAGGTCCTGTAAGAAGCTTTTCCTCAGAAATACAAATTTGTGCAAAGATGCTGAGTTCACAAGAAACACTGGCACCCCAAAGACACAATTTGCTCCTTGGCAAAAATACTGTGACCACCCTGGTGTGGAGCCCTCTGGAGCAGCAAGAGCCACCCTTGCTCTCACCTGTCAGGAGAGCTGCAGTCCCACAGCCCTCCCCTTCCTGCCTGAGCTTGGATCAGGGCAGTGAACCAAACCCCCTGAATCCTGACCTGGCAGTGTTTGGGAGAGTCACTGTGCATCTGTGCTGTTTTGCACACAACACCTTTACTTTTTCTCCACCAAACTGGCAGCCAAGAGTGACAGTGGATTCCTTCCTCGTCCAACAGCTGTGCTGGCAGTGCTGATGAATGTTTCAGGATAACTAACATCCTCCTCATCTCGGATTCCTCTGCCCCTCTTAGCCTGTTCATGTGGAAATGGCTTAGCCCTGGGTTTAAACAGCATTTCTTCCACAGACTCACTTTCCCTGGTATTTGTCCACGTTATGACATGTATCCATGTGAAAGAAAAAGTATGTTGAGGGTAATGGAGCAGAAGGACAGAGGGTCTGTCATTATTTTTTAAGCTGCTTCGAGGATTCCAAAGAAACTACTTCCAACAGACAATTATGCAGGCATTCTGATGTGGCTGCCCTGCTGGAGGAAGTTTGGCTCCACCACACCTTCCCCTCCCTCAGATTGCTTTCACCTGAATTTTAATCATCTGAAAGACTCTTCAGAATTGAGAAAGATAAAATCAATAAAATGTTTAATGTGGAGAGATAGCACAGGGTGACCCCGAGTGCTGTTCTTTGTGGATGAAAAATGCCTCATTTAAAGTTTTTCAGTTTGTGGATCTCCCCCAGTAATAACTTTGATTTCCTGCTTTTTGCATTTGCTTTTGATTTCAGTATAAATTGGCTCCCACAATCAGGGCAGGGCAGGGAGATGGAGCTGGACTGACTTTGTGCACAGACACTTCACCATCACCCAAGAGTGGTGTAGATGGTGGAGTTTTCCAGCAGCCCAGACTGGCTTCTCCATGAATAGGAGAGCTGGCATGATAAATACTGAAGCTTTCATCATTACCAAAACATCCACAATAGTTGTTAATTCCTTCCTAGCTGAAGAGGTGGTGTGCAAAGGACTGGAGCTCTTCAAGAGATGAAAAGATATTTTGTCCCCAACAGAAAGCAGCTGATAATGAAATAGAAAAACACAGCCCACACTATACTGAACATCTGCATTTGGATTTTAATTCTTCATCCTCTTAGAATCCTGTTTTAGTATTGTCCAAAGGGAGATAAAAAATTATGCCTTCTTTTATTATGTCTGTGAGTTTTTGGCAGTGAGACGAGCCTGTATCTTGCAAACTGATGTTCTCTCTGATGTGAAGAGTTGGCTGCTTTGGCCTCTTGTAACTGCATTTGTTTTTGGTCCAGGAGAGTCAAGAGCAAGAGAAAAGAACTCACCTTGCTGTTTCAGGTAATTGGGAGCCAATCAAACAGTCTGGGACCCTGCCCAGAACTTTTCATGGGCTTGAAACCCCCACACAGGGCTTGTGCTGTCCTGTTCAGTCAGTGGCATGATTTCTATCTCGTGATTCTAAACCACTTGAAATAACCTGTCCAGATCTCTCACAAAAAAAGGCCTTTCCCATCTTATTATATGTTGAAATACTGTGGAATAGTACTGCAAAATCTGCATCCTGGAGGAAAATGATGGAAATAGATATTTTTCTTCACAGCCAAACAGAGTGAAACTCACTGACTCTTGTGATATGTCATGTTTTTCTCAGCACTGAATCTCCTGCAGATGCATGATTAGATAGAAATCTCAGCTACAGGATTCCACAGAAAAGCTTGAATTCAATGCTAGGTCTTAGGAAGCAGAAGGTGCACTTAAAAAAAAGTTAAAATATCATGCTTTCTTGGAATCTGACTCATGTGTTAGGGATGGTAGATTCTGGAAATGGTTAATTAGTAAAAACACTTGGGATATTCTCAGCTAGAATATCTTCTGTGCCAGGATCACAGAGGGCTAGGGTTTAATCTAATACACAGCAGCAGTGGGAGTTATGCTCCCTGCTGTATTTCAATATCCAGTGAGCCATTGCTGGGTGTGTTTGGATGCCTCCATGGCCTTGCACTTATGGGGCACAAGGGGATTCACTTTCCTCTAAACCCAATTAATCAGTACCTGTGGAAGGCACAATGGATTTCAATACATTTTTTTAATATAGTAAAGGTTGGTGGGTTTTTTTTTTTTTTTTTTTTTTTTAATTTATGAGCAAATGTGTACCTTTAATACTCACTGAATTTAGTTAACTGTGGTTCCTGCCAACAGAGGAATCACCCAAGTGGAGAGCACTGGACCATCAGTTCTTGGGTGTCCTGCTCCAGAATGTCCCTCCTCACCAAAGGATTGTCCATCTGTTGCTCAGAGTGGTGGTTAAAGATCAAAAGATGTGTTATTTCTATTTTCTCAGGAGAAGTTCTGTGTGAATAATCAACAATCTGTAAATGCAAGAGATTCATATAAGAGGTTGAGTCACTCCCAAAACTTTGGATCAATTAAAAATGTAACCAAACCAATAGAGAAAGGGTAAAAGAATACTACTCTTTGCTATATAATATCAGTTTAAAACTGAACTGCAGCAAGTGAAATAGGAAACAAAATCCTTGACAGTTCATTCCAGAGCTACCCTTATGAAACACCAATCCTGTCATTTATTTGCCTTGTCCTTGATAAATACACACAAAAGAAAGGAAGGTTTTACAGCAGAAAATATCAATAATGTCTTAAGGGAGTCAGGCAAAATTGGTTTGTCTATTTACAAATCAATACATAAAACCCTCCATAAAGCTGGTACTTATTTGATTTTGATGCCTGAGCATTACTGAGGGTGTCAAGGGTTGATCTCTGTGCTGTGTAATGGCACAGAGAGGCAAAGCTGTTGTGCTGTGTTGAGTTTCTGGTTCCCCACATGTGTCCTTGGGCCAGCACAAGCCAAGAGGCTCCATGGGGTGATGGATTGGGGAGGTGTGCTTGGGGTTGTGGAGGTGTGCTAGGGGTTGTGGAGGTGTGCTGAGCACCACTTCTGATGGGAATCCCACAGGGATATTCTTCATCTGCCCTCCCTGCCCTCCATGCTGCCCTGATGGCTGCATGAGAAGTGAAACAGAAGAGCTCAGCCCTCCTGGCATCAGCATTTCCTGGAATATCAGCAGGATTTTGTAGAATGCTATTTACTCCTTTGCAGTATTCCCTAGGGCCTGGAAAATAAGTGGGAAAGGCTATGCAGACTCAGCTGGGACAAGTAAGGTGGGTCAAGACATTTACACCAAAACACAGGGAAGATATTAGCTGTGAACTCTGCTTCCACCTCCCTGGGGAAGGGCCAGATCTGTCCCTGGAAAAGGGGTGCTGCTCTATCTGTGCAGGACTTTAACTGGGAAAAAGATGCCCAGAAAGCCCAAGGGCATCCCTCCTGCAATTACCAGGACTTGGAAATGTCTCCCAGAAAAGGAGGGAGTGAAGATGCAGAGGGAGAGATGATACCTTTCATTAAATCAATGGAGCTGTTGTGGAGCAGCAGAGCAACAGCAAAAAGCAGGCAGCCCCTCTGCAGGGCTGGGCCAGTGATGGCAAACCACATAAACACAGTCACTAAACACAGCCAAGACCCCAAGCATCAATCTAAACGCCACAATTACGAAAATATTGCCCTCAACAATTTGAAAACGTCACTTGCAGGATGTACAATTAACCCTAAGAAATCAGCGAGAGAAAAACTGATTGGGTAGAAATTCCATAAAATGGGGGTCAACACCTTTTCTGTTTTCTCCATCAGGATTTAAAAAGACGTAAAATCAGGGATATAAAGGCCAGCAGCAAGAAATAAGATTTTTTTTTTATTTTTCAGCCAGCAGTAAACACCACACATCTTTCAGAAAATGAGACATGTCCCAAGGAATTTGAAATGGATCATTGCCTTTTATGAAACATTAGATGTGTCTGGAAGTTAACACTGAAAATTAGAATGCAGATAATAGACAGACCACAGAAAAACATCATTAAGTGCAACATATTTACTATCCTTTCACAGTGGGTATAAGAGCATTATTGTTTAGGTAAGTGAATGGGAATTCAAATGGAAGACCAGACCAAATCTACCTAGTTTTAGTTTGGTTTTTTTTACACGATGAAATTTCCTGCAATGTCCTGTATTACTGTATTATGCATTACTGCCTGGAGGAAAGTTTCTCTCAAAACAAATAGATGAAAATATTTTGAGAGAGATCACAAAGGAGCTTAGAGCAATGAGCAGAAACCAAATAGGCAGTGTAAGCATGATTAATTTGTTTCTGCCTGCTCCTCCATTCAGAGAGGGATGAGCTGGGGAAAACATGGTTTATTTGCAAAAGGAACAGATTCCTATCACGAAGAGAATGGGGGCAAAACTGCTTTGAATTATTTTTGTTGTCTTTTGTGCAACAAATTCTCTGACACGAAGATGTAAAACTTAAATCTCCCGCACGCTGGAATGCTCTCACATTGCTATTTCCAGCAGTGGGCTGTGCCCAGATGCCTTTGTTCTCCACATCTCCCTTCCCCTCTTTGTGTGCTCTTTATTTACTGTCTTCTACCTGTTGGATAACAAATTATTGTGCTACATGAATGGGAAAGACTGGATCTCTGATAAAGGGCTTCGATGAGCAGAGATAGTGCTGTTGGCTTGCTCTACTAGGTTCTTCCTAAACAATTTGTGCCACAACAGGAACAGCCTCAGGTTAACAGCCTTTTTTGGAGTCTCAGACATTGCTGTGATTGGTGCAAAGTTTAGGGAGGTGAGGTTGGAAGGTGAAGGCTGTCAGGACCCTGCCCTGCTGGCACAGCTGAGCGGGTGGTGGGTGTGCTGAGGGGTCAGGGACCCACTGCTGTGGTTCAACTTCTCAGCCTGGTTTTGCTGCTGAACTGGAGGTGTAAGAGCCATGCCCTGAAAGCAGGAGCAGGAGCTCAGTGGTGCCAGGTGACCTACTTTCCACCCACCCCTGTCCTTTTCACAAAGTGTGTCCAAGAAGAAGCTGTGCTGTCTCACGTGGGCACACTTTGTGTAAGGCCAGGCTGTTGCAGGAATTTTCCTGACTCCGACCCTCAGTTTTGCTGTGCTGCTGTTCCTGGGTGAGCAGTGGAGGTGCTGCTGTTCCTGGGTGAGCAGAGGAGGTGCTGCTGCTCCTTCTGCTGCCCAGTGAGGCTGTGGCCTTCCATCCAGGGCAGCAGCAGCCCCATCTCCCTGTTCCTCAAGGGGGACCTGACCTCAGCTCTGTCCCAGCACAGGTCTTCCCATCTGTCACCATCTCCTGTGTGCTTTTCTATCCAGGTTTGTGATAACCTGGCATTTGTAGTGACAGTGAGCACTGAAAATATATGTGTGCTTTGGATTTCATAGGGATTTGGTGTCATTTTGGTCTTTTTTAGAGCTTTGCTACTCTTTTTTGTCCCTGAGAATAAATCCTGATTGTGTTGATGATAAGTGCAGCAAGGGCAGCTCCCAGATGAGTGGGACAACATGTAAACACCAAAGATTTGGAGGAAGGCAATAGATTTTTTCTCAAGCTTTGTGTGCTTTTATGAAGTGCAGAACAGCAGTAAAAATTTTATTTTAAACTATAGTTAACCTATGTGGGGTGAGATGAAGAGGTTGAATGCACCACCCACAGGACTCTAGGTTATGGCATTTTTGTTCTTCAAATCACAATATAACCAGCTCTAAAGAAAACAGAAACACTGAAAACAGTGTTCTGGGGACAAAGTGAATTGCTTATTGCTCAGCTGTGGTTAAGAGGTTTGCTCCCTTTTCCTTCCCCCATTCATTGCTAAGTTATGTCTTCCCTCCTGGTAATTCACAATAAACACCTCAGGGATGGAGGGAATGATTGAAAAAACATGAAAACGTTTTAAAAGCCTTGACTCACTGCCAGCAAACCACCTTCCACTGCAGTTAAATATCTGTTTGCATTTGAATATTTGATGGAATCTGGTCGAACTCAAATGAAACTGTTTCTGGGAGAGAGATAATGCTAAGGCAATCTATAGTAATGATCTGAAGTGGTGCCATTTACAGCAATGGCCCTGCAATGGCTGCTGCATTGTTAATGAGACCACAGAAACACACAGAGCCCATTAATGATGGGGAAAAGCCTGCAGGGAGCTGGGCACCCGCAGCTCCAGGAGCCCCTCAGCTCCCATCCTCTGGGCCAGATGTGGAAATTTCCACTGAGCCCTGACACGCAGGGATTGCCACCCACTCACACCTCCCGGCTGAGGAGCTCATGGGAGCATCCCTAAGCCATTCCCCTGTGCAAAGGCTGGGATTACTGAAAGCCTGGTCCTTCTGCAAGGGGCACAGCAAGGAAGAAGTTGAAAGGCAGGATTTCCTATCTCCTCTGATGGCTTCTGAAATGAGTTTGCCTGCAAACCACTAATCCCTGTGCTACTAAACAGTTTCCCTCTCCCATACTGTGACAGTTTTCCCTCCTGCTTTTCTCAAACAGCCACCACAGCCAAGGATGGATCAGTTATAGATTCCCCTCACAAAATATAAAACCCTAAACAAAATGAAAAACTCACTTGACTTAGTGGAAGATTCTAAGATTAAACCTGGAGCTAAAGCTGACCCAGAGGTCATCCCTGAACTCCTGCAATGGCTAAAGATGTGCATGGTTCATTTCTAAGCTGGGTGAAATGCTAGAGGTCATTGAACCAGGAAAGCACAATTGGTGAGGTGACAAATGGTGCCAGAATTCTTCCACAAAGACAAGAGGAGCCAAAGGAAAAGGGTAATCCCATCTTTTGAGCAGCTGGCTTCATGCCAAGGGAAAAAGAGATGTTAGGCTGTCACCACTTCCTGCAGCACTGCTGAAGGGCTATTGGCAGGGAGAAGAAAGCAGGCATTGCCTCATGAGCTCACCTTGATCTTCTGAGTAATTGCATTTCCATGAAGTGTCACTTCCTGGGGCTCACAGGTGCTCCCAGCTGTGTTTGCTGCCTGAGCACTCAAAACCACCTCAAAGGGGGTGGCTGTGGAGGCCCTTTCATTGAGCTGTTGCTGGGCTGAATGGAACAATTCTCATTTTTCCCATATTTTCTCCCTGCCTCCATTCCATGTACAGCACTGCCAGTTAAATTATGGGAAAAGCTGGGACAGGGGGCTCTTCCCATTCAGTTTTTGTTATTGGCACTGTAGACAGATGTGGGGAGTTTTCCAGTCCAGCTTTCCCTGGATGCAGGAGAGGATTTAACCAGCACAGTGACTGCCCAAAGGGAGATGCTCTTACCTCACATGGCAAAGAGCTGATGCTGTACCTGGAGAGAGACTCCATCAGTAGGTCACTTACAGATCTGCTCCTTGAGAGCCTTCCCTGTGTCTTCTTCTGAAATATCAGGCTCTGCCCCTCACCTGGCAGGGAATCTGAGATGAGACAGGTCCTGGTCTAAGCTGATCTGGCTATTTGGGCACTGGTTTCCAACAGCTGACACCTACCATCAGAACCAAAGAATGACATTTCTTTCAGCAGTGACCATTTTAATCCAAATTATTTATTCAGGGAATTTATTAATTTAAAGAAGAAATCATTAGTTGATCAGATTCTGAGAAATAGCATTCCCTCAGGACTTGCAATACTGATCTTAGCCTTGTACTGGCATGTGGGGTGTTTATTCAAGCTTGGCCCTTGACAGGGGTCACCAAGCCCCTGTCCCAGGGTATTTCTGTTTCCTTTCAGTTGCAAATGAACATTGGATAAGGACTTAATCTCCAGTTTGCCTTGTAGAAATTGATTTATCACTTAATAAAACCCTTGCTGTGATGGGGAGAGAGCAGGCACAGCCTGAGCAATAGCTCTATTGTGCTGTCAGTATAAATTAGAGCTAAAGATGTTACTCTTTAACTACAAGCTTTGGGGTTTCTGTGTTTTTTTACAAGTGCAATTTTCAGCTGACAAAAGGCATCTTGCACAACAGATTCTTTCCTGTTTAGGGCTTCATCCCACACAGTTTTCACAGCCTTGCTGCCCTCTGAACCTCCTGCAGGCAGCAGCATGCAGAGGAGAGGGGATCAAACTACTGGAAAGGCAGTCTGCAGTCTTTCTACAAGGAAATTGTAGTGTACAGCTATTGATGATAATTATAGGGAAAAGGCTCATTGATTTACACTTTACTTTCTGAAAATCTGAGGTTTCAATAGAACCAGGGAAAGGAAAAAGTAATAAACTAAGGCATCTGTCCTTTTTTATCCGTTATTAGAGAGGATAGAGCTGGCTCCAGCTGTCTGAGAGAGTCATGTTAAGCTCCAAGACAGAGTCAAGTCTGAAGAAAGAGCTTTACTTCTAAAGTACAGACCAGCTTATTTCTCCTAGGATCTCACCCCAGGCTGGCTAGCTGAAATCTAGAATAAGAGTGTATCAGCTCTGTAGAGATGGCCTTGTCCTGAAACAGGGGTTCAGATGGAGCCAGGAGTAAGAGCAGGTGCAGGGACACGTCTGGGTTTCATCATTTGGGAATTGCCTGAACGTGCTCTCAATCTCTTCCTCTGTAAGGAGACCAAAAAGATGATACAGTGAGTAATGCTCAGTCAGTAATATTGAAATGCCAGCTATAGATAGATGGAGTGGTACCAGCTCTATCTAAAGCTGAGGGCTCTTGGTCTCCTGCCTGACTGCAGATGGAAGGATCCTCTTGGTACAGGGTGGACACCCAAGGGAACAGGGAGTGTCACAGTGGCAGCCTGGTGATTTTATGCAGAGGAGGTGAATTAATATCAGTGGTGGCTATGAATCAAGGAGGCCAGGTCTAGCTCAGGGATTTCCATGTCTCTTTTTAATCCTGAAGCTTGCTAACACCAGTTTTGTCTTTTGCATTCAGCTTATGAGAAGCTCCCATGAATTGTAGATTCATTAATTCCTGATTTCACCAGCCCAGGACTCAGGGGTGGCATCAACCAGCCTGTAATTCCCTTGGCATAAACAGAAATTCTATAAAATAATATTACCCAGGGCTTATGGGGTTAACTTACCATGCCATAAAAACTCATAGAGGAGAGGAAGATTTATTTATAAGTTAACATTTATATATATACACATGCATATATATATATTCATTAACTTGCTAGAATGTATACTGGGAGCTTTTAATACATTCTTCAACAGCTGAGAAATTTCTGTTCAGCTCACGAATTCATCACCACAGTGAGTGATAATGAGCCTTTTGCTGTAGGATGCAAATCCTACATGCCTGGTGAAGGTGGGACTAGGGATCCAGGCTCTCCCTGATACTAAGGCTAGACTGAGAATGGAAAAAATAAATTAACTCTTGTCATTTTTGCTAAGTGTGTCTGTAATGAACCATATTCTATTTGAAAGGTAAAAGTATTTTAACAGAAACTAAAATGTGGACCTGATGTACTTAATTACTGTTGATCAAAGAAGAATTAGGACTCATCAAAGGTTTTCTAACATTTTGTTAAATCTTTCATACAGTCTCTTTGCTCTGGCAGGACAGAGAACAAAATGTTAGGAATATCTTCCAAGTCAACTTCTTCTAGAAAATGAATAATTGAATTTGCTTATTTATTTGACATAATTTCACAATACTTTTGGGACATCTTATTTCACTCCTTAGTTAATTCATTTGTAGCAACATCTTTATTCTTATAAAGATTCACATCACAGTGATCTTGGAAATATTTTTCAAAATCACTTTGGTTATCTTAGTCATGACTTGCCAAAACTTTTGCACTCAGTGCATATTCTGATCTACAAATTAACATTAACAAGCATTCAAGGTCTTTTATACAAATAAAAAATAAATATGTGATGGTGGGAGGTTTGTGTGTCAAAGGTGACTTGCTTTGTATGGAAGAAAAAGAGGGTAGAGAGAGCTGCTCAGAGAAGCAGCCTGTCAGCAGAACCATTTCTTGCTGTTATGACCACTAGTGACCAAAATCCTTCAAAATCTCACCTTTCCCCCTGTTTTATTTTTCCAAACAAAATGCAAATCTATTTTTTTAAAGATGGCTTTACTGGTCTCTGTGATAATTTTCTCCTCTTCCATTTATTTTGAAAGGAAAACACTATTTCTCAATAATAATAATAAAAAAAATTATATTGGAGAGAGAGAGAGATTTATGTGCCAGTGAACACTTTGGTATTCTGCACAAGGAAACACTGACCATATTCAATTTTTTTTTTTGTCCTGAAGGTGAAAGATATCTTTTCTTTTTTGAACTTACCCATTGCCTTAAGAGCACTTAACAGAAAATTTCCCTCCTTGCACTAATAGGACAGATATTTCAAATCTATCAAGCTGAAGAGAAGGCTGCAATCTTTCATTAGCTGCTGAAGAATGCACCACACCATCCAACTTCAAACATTCTGTCAAAAATATAATTAAGCCATCTTCTAAGTAATAGTAATAATATCTTGTATTTTCCCAGATGCTTTTATCCCTGCAAAGAATATATTTCAGAATTCACAGACCTCCTCCTGTCTCTCTTTATTAAAATAAATGTTGAAAAAATGCCACAGTTACTTGGATGATCTATTTATTTACTTATTTATTTGTTTATCTCAATGTTTATCAATGAGATCGTTTTAGTAAAGAATACATGCCGGGGTCATGTGCATGTATATTCATGAATATGAGTTGGGGCTGGATTTTTTCTCTGGAATCCTTGAAGTGCATCAGTCCCTTGGGCCACCCTGCATCTTTGCAGAACAATTTTAACCCAAGGAACTGGAGGCTCCTCTGTTCAGCTGAAATTCAACATGTGCTTCACACCCTCCAGGTGCTGCCAAAGTGTTTAAAACCCCTCAGAACCCGCAACAATCTTTTTTTTCTTTTCCTCTTTTAATACCGGAGGACTCCTGTTTGTCACACTACCACATCCTTAGGGCAGGGCTGTGAGTGCTCAGGCGTGGGCAGCACCGGGAGCTCTGCTCGGTGCTGCTGCCCTGCCCACACCCCCGAGGCATCTCCTCATCTCAGCTCCTCTCTCCCTGCAGTCCCTGGCAGAATGATGCAGGCAGAGCAGGGAAATCAATACAAAGTATGCCCCCTTCTACTTTGTTTATTTATTTGCTTATATCTTTTTTTAAGGGAAGTTAAAAAAAAAAAAACAAACCAACCCAACTTGTCTCTTGCTTGGTTGTCCCTTATGAGGGATTTTAAGGTAATCTTTCATCAGCTTTCCTTACCACCACAGGAAAAAATCTCCCTCTCTTGCATTCTTACTTCAGGCAACTGAAGCATGAAATGGGAAATCTCATCTGCAGTGGAGAGCAAATGTGTCACCTTATTTATTAATTTCATGATCAGCTGAAGACTTTGATTTATCGGACAAGCCCAGCCAGAGTGTTTTTGAATAAAAGCAAGAATAAAGACTAGCTGTGGAGAAGGTTGCTGAATATTTTTTTTTAATCATTTACACAGAGATGCAATGAGAAATGTCATTTAAAATCAAAAATAAAAACCAGTACAAACCCAGACTCCCTTATGTCTTTTTCCATCTTGTGGGAAGCTTTTCTCCCTTTTTCTTTGCCAAGTCTCTCATCATGGCCTTGGTGACATCACATTCCAGCCCATGCCTGTACCTGCAGGTTGTGGAGTGCTGTACTTTGGATCTGTTTGATTTAGCTAAACTTGGCTGCCAGCATGATAGGTTGAGACCCTGGAGTCATGGCTTCAAGGTGCCATTGGCAAAATGAGCAGAATTTAAAATATTTGCAAAGTGCTCACATAGTGCTGTGAGCTCTCAGGCACTCTGGAAGTGCCTGGTATTTTCTTTGCAAATGGGATTTGCATGTATCTGAACATTTAAAATCTTGCAAGAGAAGGTGAAGTCACCACAGCCAGTCAGGAGACAGACTGAGAACATTTATTTCAATGCATTTGGGAAACAGAACACATAAGCACTATCTTTCAAAAATCTACATTTTCCTCTGTTCTACAGCAAACATACACTGAACCAGTTTCATGTAAATTACTTTAAACTTGCAATAATAGCAATATATCCAGGAGAATGGTGAAGGAGTTCCCTATGCAATGCTGGAGCCTGAGGTCTCAGGTATAAAACCAGGAGAACAGTAAAAGCACAGAGGTGGACCAAGCATGGATGCTGGCTTGGGTGGGTGCATGTCCCAGAATGATGTTCCTGCTTCATTTCCCCATGGCTGTTAGTGGATTATCTACTGATGGATAGGTTTTAATTACAAGTGGACATGTTTTCCAACATCTGATCTTCATCCAGATGCTAATTCAGAGAAATATTCTGGTCTGGTTTATGCAGAGGAGCTGGCTAAGATCATCTTGACAGTCCCTTGTGGCACTATAATCCATAAGCCTTGCCAATAAATCACACCATTGCTCCAGTCTTCTCTATGGAACCACACATGCAAAGGATGTGATGAAGAGGATCAATTCTAGCCCTGATCTTTGTTCAAAGCTCCCCTTTTAAGAGGAAATGCATATAATGAGTGATTCACCCACCCCACTTGACCCACCATTTAATCAATTAGTGGGGAAGTACAGACTGTCCTTAGGATGTGCACGTATGCAAATCTCCTGTTTTATTCCTGCAAGACAATTAAACTCATAGGTATAAAACAATTATACTGTAAAGTTTCCTTTTTCCTTAAGGGGAAGCCTGTGGCTTTTAAAAAACCACACATTTAGAATCTTAAAGGCATTGTTTTTTGGTGATGTTTAAGGGATGTGGGGCCAGAGAGTTAACTGAGTTAGATGGCATCAAAAAGAGCAGGAATGAGTCCCTGTTTGACAGCTTGGAGAAAAACTGTAAATGTGAGACATAATTTATATGTATTTTAAAAATTCAACAACAACAGCAAATAATTCAAGGGACTCTAGCCAGCTGGTCTTCCTTCTAAAACTGGATAGGCAAGCAGGAAGTCTTTGCACAGGGATGATGACATGCAGAAGCCTTCTATATAAATTTACACATTCATCAAGCCTTTGTGGAATAATGAGCTACAATCTAGCCAGCCTGGGGCACTCTGCTGTAATTGTTATGATTTGTTTTCAAGATACAGTACAAATTCCTTGGTAATCTTTCCTGAATTTTAATAAGGGGAAGGGAAGACTTAATTAAAGGATCCTTTGTACCTTCTATGGCAACTGCCATCTGTGAGTGCTTCATTCTGGGTCTTATCTCCATCGTGCATCCCCCAGCTCTGCCTCTGTGCAGGGTTAGACTCAAGGAGTGAAATACCCACACTGAGAGGGTTTTGGGAAGCATGAACCACTTTGGCATCTCCAGTGGAGAGGCAAGGACCAGAGCCCTTCGATCAGCCCTGATGCATTAGAGCATTTATTGAAGACAAATGGCATTTATTTCAAGACAAATTAATGGCATTTATTTCAAGACAAGTTAGGGAATACTCAGTTTACATATGAAAGGAGCACAAAAGTTTGGTTTTTTTTTTTAAAGGTATGTATAACATAATTGACTTCTACCAAGAGTAGTCTCTGGTAGAAGAGAGCCCCAGTCAATAGGGCCTTTTGTATGTTGCTATAAATGGGCTTTTATTTTTACAATGAAATAGGGAAATGGATCTACCAATAGAAGCTGTCAGTGAAGAGGTGGGCTTCTCAGATGCAGTTCTGTACAGGCAAAATTGATAATTTATTTGGAAATAAATCCTCCACACACACAGTTTCAAGAATAAACAACTTTTACAACAGGAGTTTGTAATTAAAGCTGGGCGCCCCAGCTTACAAGGGCCTGAAAATCCTAATAATATGATTGATTTCTTCACAAGCATTACCCAGAAACTGGCTGAGACTTCAGAGCAGGATGTATCTGAACACAGGCAAAAAGAATTCTAGAAACTAACTCCCCTTGACTTAATGCAGAAGGAGCAAACACCAGAGGCATCTTATCCTTGCAAGTATATATTCTTATGTACCTTTTGCTGTAAGAAATGTAAAGTTTGGCCAACATCTCATTCTTTCTCTTATGCTAAATGATGCTTGGCATAGCTGTGAAAGCTCTACTAATTTTCTCTCTTTGTAACATTCCTACTCCCTTCTTTCCTATCCATCTATCCTGTATGCCTGGGGCTGAGAAGCTGCTTTGGTGTGGGAATCCTCAGCACTGAGTTCTTTCCTCCCCTGTTAATCCCCCTTAGGAGCAGCCAGGATGTGATTATTAATCACCCACTGGAGAGTCAGGAATGTAATCTCTAGATAACACCCATCCAACTCAAGCCTGCCCTTAATGCCAGGTTTTGGAGAAATGTCTTGGGACTTTGTGTCTTCTGTTACACCTTGATATGATCACACAGGAATCCTCATGGGAGTGGAGAAAAACCCTGCCAGACCTGATAGCCAGGCTTTCATTTCTTCCTGTCTGACTGCACACGTGGGGTGATGCCATTGCTTTTGCTGATGAGTGTGTGAAAGCCTGAGCTGTGGACAGAGGGGTTAATTTGTTGAAAGAAAAATTAATGCCCTTTGTCTTTTTCCTCTCCTCTTTTTATCCATTTGCATCAAAACTCTATCAAGCAAACTACTTTCCTCTACATCTGGAAAAACTCAGTCTGTACTTTACTTCTATTGCACTTTTGTGTCCTTCCAGCTCTGTTAGCATAGATCAAAATAATCTAGGAGCATATGTTCCTATCAGATTTAATGTGTAGACTTTCTTAAATCTCTCAAAAGACCTTTCAGATCTAAGCCTACATTTAAGTAAGCAATTAATTATTGCATAGCTCTTCCAATGAAAACACAACTTGTTTTCAATTTAAACTGCACTTCTGGCTCTTTTGAAGTTTCCTGTCTGTTCATTCCAAGCTAGGGATTGTGCAAATTTGATCTCAGACAGTACCTGTCAAATTATCAAAAGGCATTGGGGAGCCTCCATGTGTCAGGAAGAATCTCCAGTTCTTCACTCACCCCTGTGGAGTTCAGGGACCAGTAAATTCAGCCACACACATCAGTGTGAGCCAAGCACAGAATGAAAACCTTTCTCTCAAACACTTAAAACACAGTATCTTGCCTAAAAGGACACAACCTTCTTACAAAATCAGGGGGAGAACATTTAATTAATCCTCTGACACTGTGAAATGTCAGGCAGGAGGGAGTCCTTGGGGAGGGAGAGGATTTGGGAGCGAAGTGTTTCTTGTCCTGGTTTGTGAGTCAGGTACAAAAGCCTTGAGTGATTTTCTTAAGAGAGGAGGTGTCTGTGATTCAGCTGTCACATTCTCTGCTCCTGGCCACCCAGTGCCCTGACAGGGCAGGGGAATATTTCCCACCAGAGCTGGGGGTGAAATATGTCTTTCTACTGGAAAACTCCAGGCGATCCCACAGCCTGTCATGCAGTAAATCAAGTTCACCATGCAGAGCATCACCTGCTGCCAGCCCAACAGAAGGCACCAGAGCAAAGCACAGAAAGCCCCATAAATACACAGAAAGAGCAGAGGATGAACGTGGGGCTTGTTGTGTTGGTTTTTGAAGGACAGTGTGTAATTCATCACTTGGGGGCAATCACGAGAGGGAGGGATGTTTAAATTCCTCGGAGAGCACAGAGCTTATAAATAATAATGAACAGAATAAAATGCAAATGGCCTGGAAGGAATCAATAGTCATGAATGAAATCAGCCCTCAGATCCTAATTGAAATGAAAATGAGATGCATATTCAATGTGTGCTTAATAGAATATACATGATATGAGCATCCTGAGCTAATGAACAAGATCTTTCTATCATGCAGATACACACAGGCAGGCCCCCCTCCTAGGAAGAGAATGCCAATAGATGCACCCAGCCTCACCATACCTCTGTGAATTGCTATGTATCTATACATATATATTGAGGATAATGGAAACAATGAACTTTTAACCTCTGGTAGGTCTCAACAACAAGCAGCCACAAAAAGAGCAGCTGTTGTTTCTGAATATCCATGAAACAGTGATAGGTATTTTGCATATTGCTCCAAAATTAATTGAAGCTTTTGTTTGTGTCAGAAATAGCATGTGCCGATGCTTTATTCCCCTTTGTTTTTCAGGCCATTTTTCAGTAGCTGATTAGGTGCCCACATGCTAATTGCTCTGGTTCCTTGGTAGCCCTTCCTAGGACCTCACTGACCCATGCAGAAGAGTGGGAGCTGCTGCCCTTTAAGTCTAATTACAAACAATTGAATTATTTCCTGCACGAGGCTGAGTGGGGATCTCATGTTATCTCAGCAGAAAGCAGATGTGCACTTCTGTGGGGGTGGCTTGCCCTGATATGCTAAACACTGGCACACTCCCTTGCAGTAAGAAAAGAGCTCCCTGCTTAAAACCAGATTTTTGGTGTTTGTGACTTGGAAGAACGAGCAGCAGAGACAGGAATCAGTGCCAGGTGCAGGAGGGTCTTGGCCAGGGCTGCAAACATTGGCTGTCATGAGCACAGCACTGCTGAGACAGGAGGAGGAGATGGTCCACAGCCCTGGGACCCACAGAATCCTGACAGCTGGCTAGGTGTGAGGCACCATGGCTCATGTAGGACCACCTCCCTGAGGTCCCACTCCTCTTGTGCTGGAGAATACAAGTTAAAAGATACCCAGTTTGCTGCTGAAATGCTGATTGCCCTTTGCCATGCTGGGTGCCTCACCCAGCAAAACAGAACTAGACATTCTGCTCTTGGGATCAAAACCCAAAAGAGTCCTAATTGGAATTCTGCCACAGTTCAACCTCTCTGCCTCCAGTTCCTCATCTCCACCCCACATCTGTCCTGAGGGTTCAGTGTTTAACATTGCAATGTTTTGAGAATGTTCTAAATGTTTTGTTCTAAATCCTATCTGAAAGTACCTAACTGTTAAACAGATGGAGCTTTTTTTTATTGCTTTGCAAAGCAAATGTCATCTGTATTGAATTTCTTGCCTTGTCTGCTAACAGAATTCTCCTCTCTGATTTTATTTTTCCATTCCTGTGGAGACAGGGTTGCTGGGGAGGGAAGGGAACACAACAATTTAAGGGCCAAAAATCTATTTCTTGCTTTAGTATCCAGCATTAATGTTACTGCCTCATCACTACTGAGCCAGAGTCCCAATTGGATGTCAGACTGATGAGGTCTTTATCCCAGACCCATTACTGGATGGAAACACATTCTTCTGAATCTGCACTCTATGGCTGGATGGGGGCACTCACTGACAGGGACAAAAGCATGTTCTGAGTGTAGCAGAAAGCTGAAGTAAAATCATCCCTCCCTTAACAGAGCACAACAGCTCTTCTGACAAAGTGAAGGCTTTGCCAAGGGCCACTCAGCTAAGCTAAGGGCCATTAAGCTGCCATAGAAATCCCTGTGGGTTTTCCTCATGGGAAAAATGGCTGAAAATCATCAGTGGTGTAAACTGCAAGGGTGCAGCTTGTGCTCTTGCCCCTTGCTGAGAGCTGAGCACAGGAGAATGCCAGCAGGGAGCAGGGCAGTGCTCCTGGCTGTGCTGCCAGCAGGAATTGCTCTCACCCTGTCCCAGCATCTCCATCCTCAGACATGAGCACAGCATGGGAGGGCCTTTGACCAGCAGCTATTCTCACAGCCAGCTGAGTAATTCTTCCTGTTGCATCCCTTTCTCTTCCAGCAGATGGTTGTCTGTAGCTGTTCCTTTGTAATTTTTCTCCTTATTTACTGGCTCCAGGCAGTGGAAAGCCAAGAAAAGGGAGAACATTGAGATGATGGACCTGTCTTCATCATCTGGCCTGCATCCTGTCACCCTGCTTCCCAGACCTGGTGCACTGGCTTCCAATCCTTCCTCCCTGAGACCCTACAGCCTCTGCACCTTCAGGAGTGAGGCTCTGAGTCATAAGCAGTAAGGACTTGAATCTATTCTAGGCTGCTGCTGCCAGGTACATCAGATGCTATCTGTTAGATTTCACTTTCCCAGAAATTCTTCTGATTCATAAAACATTCAGGATTGTGGACCCCTATTTTGTCAATTCTTTCTTTCCTGCTGTGTAGCTTTTGGCAGTAGAAACTTGTATGAATGACTACAGAGCTGGTCTTCTTTATTAATATCCTGGCTGGCCAGAACATTGTTGGATAAGCCATGGATAGTCCTGGGGAGTCTGCAAGGCATCAGGAAGTGATTTTCCAGATGAGAAGTAGAAAGAAAGAAGGAAAAATCTGCTTTGAGCTATACACACAAATTTCCATGGATGCAAACAAACAAAATGGAGAAGAATTAATTCAATTAAGTAGCATTCAAGCTTAAGCCTTATTTGAGGATTTTTTAAGTGATAACTCATGTGGCAACACTGCATTGGAGTTTCCTTGGATTTTTTTCCTTTGTATTTCTTCTCCCCAGGTAACACAATCCCTCAGTTAAAAGGATCAGAACACTTAGAAATAATTGTTGAGAAGTAATTCCTCTTGCTGTTCTCCCTGGGGAGCAGCACTCCAGGGTGGATGCTGGTCCCAAAGCAGCTGGAGACATCTCAGCTCTCAGGATGTGTCTCTCAGCTCATCCCTTAGTGCTGGGATGAAGGAGAGGAGAACTACACACACTGGTCTGGAGCATGTTGCTGGTGCTGATCCTGGCAGGGGCAAATGTGAGCCCAGGCTGAGTGCTGGCAGCTGCAGTGTCACAGCTTGCAGGGAAGTTCCACATTCCTGGCACCCCTGGCTGGAGGGGACACATGGCAATGCAGCTGAGCCAGCCCTGACAACCTGACCCCACATCTCCCCTGCCAAAGGGCCACTGCTGCTGCTGCTGGAGGGTACCAAGAGCAAACTGAGGGCTGTGAGAATGGCTGTGCATGAAATACAGTCTCTACTTAGCTGAAATTCCCCTCCTTTTTGTCATATTGAATATTCAGATGTGATATACACTAATAAGATACATCTATTCCTAAATCCACCTCATGCTATTTAGAATAGGGGCTGGAGTCATTCCCCTTGTACACAGAGTTTGATGGAAGGGGGATTCTATGAGTTTCAGGGAAAATTCCTACAATAAAACCTGATCAGAAGTCAGTAAAACATTCATCGTTGTCAGCCCTTCCCCACTACTGGCCCTCTTCTTCTTTTTCTACATTTTGTGTGAGGATTATCTACTTTTCCCTCATCTTTTGGAAGACTTTTGTTGCAGTGACAGTATTAAGATCAGTTTAGCATTTGTTATGCTGGTTTCAGATTTTTTTTAAGCACAAAAGAAATTTATTTTAAACAGTAAAATTACCAGATGGGAAGCTAATTTAATAAGTTGATCATATCTTTTCATTTTAATTAGAAGACTGCACATAGAGCTGTCTTCTTGAAATACAACCTGACACAACTGCAATAATCCTAAACTGCCAGATCTGATTTTGTTTTCCAAGTAGGAACTAAAGAGTACTTTAATTTCTTTAAAAGTACATTGGAGAGGATAACATTTCATTTACAAGGGCATTCTTTAAGGAAGACTGACTCAGGCACTACGAGACATGGAAAGTGAAAAAGTTAAAACCAACTGAGTTGAAAAACAGTTATGACCACCAAATGAAACAAGCAAATAAAAACTGCAAAGGAACATCCCAGTTTTGCCACCTAAACCTTTGTTATTTTTCTACAAGCCACGGGTGGAATTCTACTGCAATTCACAATACAGAGCTTATTTTAATATTCTGCTCTGTCTACACATATTCCGTGGCTGGGAGAACTGGGCTTTATCTTAAGATTATCAAGGTATTACCATCTTAAATATAGTGTACAAAAACCAGACTGACTGGAACTGAATACAGTATTCATGAAGAGAACAAATACCCACAAAATTTCACCAATATCTGACGAAAATCAAGATGTACCCTCTGGGGAGAAGATTATGTAGACCCACCCCCAAACATAAGTGAATATTCTATTTTTACACATACCTGCTTCCTAACTCTGTTTCCAGTGAAGGAAATGATAAATTATTTTTTAAATTCCATTTTTATCCATGAGAACCATCTCAGAAACTCATTAATGGACAGGAAATGTTGGCCGATAGTAATGTGGTTAAGAAGTACATTACATAATAATCATTTTACCTGGGTTCAGATTAAGATTTTTAAGCCACAGAAGAAATTATTTCTCACTCTTTTCTTGTCATAGATTGAGTACCTAGAACAATTCAGAAGGGAGATATTACTTGCTGAGTGTAACAGAGGGAAAAGGTTGTGGTAGAACATTTCACAGGGAAGTTTTGGGTAAAGTTGCATCTATTTTTTTGTGTGGTGGAAGGAAATGTCCCCACCTCCAGTTATGTCTAAGTTACAGGGACAACAGTGATTTTATCAAGAGGAAATGGGAGCTAGGGAAATATTCCTTGTTTCTAAATAAAAACATCAATTTTTCTCCCACCTCCTAATGCATGGGATGTAGTCAATATGAAATATTGTTCTTCCGCTGCCTCAGCATGCATGTCTGCTACACAAGCACTTTCTTGGCTTGATTTCATTTTAAAGCCCATTCAGACTCTATTCTTCCTGGGCTATAGTTCTGTAACTGATTCAGGTTTCAAGTAATATTTTGTTATTGTCCCTCAAGAGTAAAAATCAGAGCTGGCTCCTGTGGGCAGTAGCTGATTTTGACATGAGCGAGAGGCAAACCTTAGGGTTCATTCCACACACACTCTTTTGTAAGAGTGTCTAGCTTGATTGAAACATGCAAAAAAGCATCACCTACACCTGTCATCAGCACAGCACTTATCTAGGAAAAAAAGGCTTGCAGATGAAAATGATCCTGGGAATAATTGCAAATCCAAGATGAAAAAAATCAAGTGACCTCCTTTTAAATACCACAGAAACATATTGGCAAACCTTTACCATTAGACTGGAAAATAAATATCCATCCACTCATGGTCAAATTTCAAATGAACATGATCTAACTAATCAATTTTTGTTTATTTAGCATGCTCTAACTACTCAAGTAAATCTAAATTAATGACATGAGTAATTGGATTCATTTAAGACCTTGCATTTCCTTTCCTTATGCTCTGCTGCTCACTGCTGCTTAAATGGGAGCAGCCAAACCATTTTCTTCTGTGGGCCACACAGACAATACACTGATCACCAGAATTTGGGTCCCAGGTGCCCTTTTCAGAATTATCCTCTCACATGTGGCATAGCCAATGATTAAATGTGCCAGATAGCTTAGAGCTCCAGAACAATTCAAACCTGAGATTTCCAGCATAGAAAAAAAATCAGGTATACAAAAGAGAAACTACCCAGTGCTATTCCCACTAGTGGGAGAGGGAAGAGGTTAGTTTGAGGTTAACAAGACTTTGGAGGCCTTGGCATGTGGTATGAATGTCTTCTGGCACACAGCTGAGCCTCTGGGCTATACCTCAGCCTAAGTGGGGTGTGATGTGTCCTCCTGCCTCTGCTGGAATTCATGGAGCGAGACATTGCTTCCTGGGGATTGCACTGGAGCCCAGGTATGCATGGGATTTTATAGAGGCTGAAGTTGATAGTGGTTTGTACCTCAGGGCCTGTGATCCCTTCTTTAATAATCAAGTCTGCTCTCCTGCAGGCCTCCTTCCTCCTCCCAGCATATAAAATTCCCATGTCTGTCCTGTCCCATGAATCCACATGCTGTGATGGATCTACACGTGCACAGTGCATATCTATTCCACTCTTTCCTGGGAATATGGTTCTGCAGCACTGTTGGCAGCACAGGGTGACTACAGCAGCTTTCTTTGCTGTATAGCAGGTAATTTGTGCCAGCCTTTCTCTTAGGAGCTTGGAGCTTTACATGCTCAAAGCAGGTTTGCTTGGCAGGAATTGAAAACAATTCTTATGTCTTGGAGGAGTTTTTCCACTTACAGTTTGCTTAAGTGGGGTCTAAGGAAAGAATTAAGAGCCCACACTGACTCCATTTTGACTACTCTTGTTTAAACTGGAGGGGTCTTATAAGTCAGCCCATTCCTGCCAATCCACACTCATGGATAAGATCCTAAAGCCCACTTTCTACCAGTGGCCTCCTCTCCTCACATACCCACATCCAGCAGCTTTCTCAAACAGCAAGAGGAGAGGAGAGCTCCTCCACAGACCTGGGCACCATTTAACCCAGCACTGGGGCTTCTGGTGCCCCTCTAATTCAGTTATTCAAATAGTAACCAAGAACAACTGCATTCTTCTTTCATCCCATAGTAAGGAAGGCTGGTGCTGCCTGTTGCAGCTTTATTTATATCTTCCCTACACCCCCTGCTCTCTCTGGCAGGCAAACCAAGGAACAAGCTGGAGGCTGCTGCATGGAGAAAGGGAGTTCTTTAGGTAGGGGCTGGGATGTGGGACTATGACATTACCCAGAGGATATCTCTTAGAGCCTGTCTCTTCTCTCTCAAGAGGCTTTTTTTGGATAGACTAGGCCTTTTTATGGAAAGAGAACACTTTTCACCTAAAATGTTGAAGGTTTTGCAGGGCAAAGCTGGATCCAAAAGAGAAAGAAAGAAAAAAAAAAGTTATTTCTACCAGAGTATATCTGGGAGAGAACAATCTTCTGGGCCTTCTCAGCAGTTCTGTCCACTCTGTGTTGTGATCAAAATTGCTCAGCAGTGAGGCCAATTCTTGGAGCCTGGACCCCTTAGCCCAGATGAAAATGGACTGAAGGGCATGAGGGTGAACAGGCAGGAGAGAAGAAAAGGCAAAGAGGTTTTGGACCAGGAGCAAACAGAGTTGTTAAAATGGCATGTTTTCTAACTAGCAGCAGAACTGCTGACTCTGGTTTAGATTATTGTTCCTTGCTTTCCATGAGCACTAATAGGCTATAAATAAGCCCACAAAACCTTACTGCCAGGGAAAGCTAATTTCTGGTGCATTTACTGATGTTTAGGGCTTTCTTTTCACAGCCGATGAAATCACTGGAGTGTTTGCTGTGATTTGGTGTATAGCAGCTTAAATCAGAGCTTTGCTTGGACCAGCTCCCAGCATTCCCTTTGTTGTTGAATCAGTGATCTTAGCATGAATTTGCAGGGGGCCAAAGGAATTAAGTGCCCACGCTGACTTATTTTGGTCATCAGGATGCCCACATTTGCCTTACAAATGCAAACTTTGAAAAAGTACACCCTGTTTTCAACAAGAAAAGTACACCCTGTTTTCAACCTACTGAACAGACTTCTGAACCAGGGAGATTTTTTTTTTTTTTTTCCATGGTGTCTTACTTGAATTCTTCCTTTGGATTTTGGTCTGTGCAGCAGGGGAGAGGTGCCAGTGCTGAGAACACCTGAAAAGCAATTAAAGGCAGCAGCTGCTGAGCGACTGCTTCTTTATTGCCCTGCACTGTAAAGGTTCATGGAAAACTATTTGCTTTCCCTGAGCTGCTGAAGAAAATGTTAGACAAGTTGTAGCTCCGTGCAGAGGTTTGTGCTTGCTCTAACCTCTCGCATCCATTTGATATCTGCAAAATCTATTGACAAATTATTTCCTATCTGCTTTTCACACTTGCTAGATTCCTGGGATGAGAGAGTCTTTATTTCTTTGCAGGGCTGTGCTACAGCTGACTAGATTAGAAAATGTTACTTTCTGATAGATTTTTTTCTTTCCTTTTCAGCTGCCTACAGAAAGCTATACCGAGGTGCACTGAAAAAAAATAAATTCCACACCAGAGATATGATTTTTCTATTAACCTTCTCACCCCAAACTTCTTCAGAGATGTTCGTTTTTTCCCCTGGATTTCTATAGAATTTTTCCATAAAACTTGAAGAAGTTTGCAGAAATCAGCCATTCTTAAAAGAATTTCTTCATGCTCATGTATTTATACATTGCTTTTAAAATCAGATTCCTTGTAAATGTACAATTCTACTATAGATGAGGCCTTGTAAGGCTCAGTTGATAGATTACAGAGCCCTTCATTACCAGGCTTTGGTGAAACCCAGCTCTGCTGTGCTACTGCTACAAGCTGCAGGAAAAGGCTTCCAGGAGCTGGTATCACACAGGGTTCTCTACAGAAATCTGGTGTTGGACAAGAACTGGAATGGTAAAGGAAATGGTATTTTGGGGACTGGGGATTCACCAGCCCATGTGGAGTGAGTCTGCAGCACTCCTTGGCCAAGTTCACCAGCAAACCAGCCTATAAAGCACTGCCACTGGTATGAGCAGGGATGTGAAGGCAGGCAAAATCAAGCAAAATATTGAAGTATGGAAAAAATCCATTTTGTATGCAGCTGAAGACAGCCCTGCAGAAGAGTTCATCCCCATTCCAAAGGGAGAGTTCCCACATTTTGATTGCATGAGTACTTGAAGAACAATATGCAGAGCACTGCCATCAGAGAGGTATTTGCAATCAAACACAGCTTAATGCAACCTTGTCTCTCAGGGGTTTTGTTGGTTTTTTCCCTGGTCTTTCTCCCATTCTTCTTTGTGGTTTACTGCATCCTTTCAAGCATTAATTTGACAACAGATAAATAAAATTTCTTACTGACTGGGGTGCAATGGCAGTCAGACCAGGATTTACACTTCCAGTTTAATAAAACCAGTGAGAATGATTTGTTAAACCAATGCAAGAAAAATGCAGGAGAGGATTTTCAAGGTTCTCTCAGTTCATGGGCATGATTGCATGAGATGGAAGTAATAGCTTTGATTTCTTCTGATCTAAGCAGTGCTCTCATGACCCTCACACAGTTACAGTGGTCCTAAATTCCTTCATTATAATGGCTTGATGTTTATTGCCTAGGATTTGGGATTTTTGTCCTGAAATCTGGAAAACTATTAATTTCAAGATCGTTTATGGCTACACATAAATCTAATGATTCAAGACAGCTTTCAGTAAAGGGACAACGTGATAATGACTCCCTTGAATTCTGGCTATGAATTTAAGAAGGCTGACTTATTTCTGTTCTGCAGGCACCCAACAAATTTATTAATCTTACTGCAACAGTTGGGTATCAATGCTTTGTGTTGTTAACTACTATATTCGAAAATTGGGGATTTAGAAATCTCTCCAATTGTTAGTGGTTGCTGTGAAGAATGGACTAGACCATGATTTTTACCAAGGTAGATGTGTTTGACTTCACATCACTTTCCTTCTCTCTGGTGTGTTATTGATGGTGCTCTGTTGCACTCATTCTTTGGAGAAAAAAAGAATTCACCAAATAGAACAGTTTTCACTGATGTCCACATTTCATTGTGTTGTAATGCTGTTATTTTTCCCCTAAATTATATCCATCCTTTGTCTAGTGCATGTGGGCCTTTGAGGACAAGCAAAGGAAAAAAAAAACCAAAACAAAAAACAACAACAACAAAAAAAAAACAACTCTGGAGGCTCTTCAGTCTTCCTTGGTTATAACAAAGAGCACAACTGCATTTAAGGAGGTGTGTAAAAGGGATCATGATCTGGCAGACAGAAGTCTTGATAGATTTTCTTGTTCCTGTGCTTTTAAAAAACCTATTTCCTTTAAATATATCCCACACCCCATCCCATGGCAGCTCAGGATACACAAGCAGACAAACACAGCCACTGTTACCAAGGCAGCAGCAGCACACAGACATCCTGCTGCTACCATGACAGCAAATGTTATATGGTTTAAATATATATATTTGTTTGTGTGAACACATCTGTCCTGGCTTTAGGCCTAAATCCCACAAGTCAATGCCAGAAGCTGCAGTGATTTAAGACCATGGAGTTAGGCTGAAGGTAGTGAAAGCTAAGCATGTGCTTAAGCTTGCTTCTTGATGGGAACCTTCTTATCCAATTAAAACTGGGAGGACAAGGAGAGTCAGAAAGCCTGGAGCAGTCAGATCATCCAGGGAAAATGAGTGCAAGTTGTCACCCTCCATCACAGCTTCCCAGACAAGCAGGGCCAAATCCTTGGAGCCACAGTATCCTACAAGGAGTCTCCCAAGTCAGGGTTTTCCTTGGCCTTCTCCAAGTAATACCCAACAGACAGTGTAAATACTTTTAAATTTTGCCCACAATCCAGAAGGCTTGTTGCATTATGTTTTTGTCCAAATAGATACAAATATTGCCCCTCATTATCCATAACCCCTGAAATATTGTGGGTTTTGATTTTTTTTTTCTTCAAATAATTAAGCCTGTTTTCTGTTGGCAGCCATCACATTTGCCTATGTGAAGCCAAATCTTTCCAGGTTTATTAGATTTACTATTTCCAAGAAATAGCTTTCATAACCAGGGGTGCCTATTAATTCTCCAGCTCTTTCCTGTCTTATCCCCAGGTTGTTGCCCATGCCAGATTCCCATGCAAGGGTGGTCTCATGTTACAGAAAAAGCTTCCTTCTCTCTGGAGGACACCAACTTCTCTGACCCCACACAAATATAATGATGACTTTAAAACACAGAGTGCAGCAATTACCCATGCATGTGTCACAAATCAGGACCACAGAATTATTTACTGTCTCTCTGCTTTTAATTTTGTCCTTGTTCTGCATATTACAAAGGTCTCTGTCATGCTGCCAGAGTTTTGGTGCCTGTTATTTATATTTACTGTTGAAAAATGAAAATATGTGTAAATCTATAAATAGCTAATACAAGAAATATTGCTTCTGTGACATAAATCTGAGTCTTTCATGGCTCTTGCATCAAATGAATGGTCCAGTGGGTCAGGCAGCTTCAGCCAATCTCCCAGAACCCCATGACATTTAAATATAATTTAGCTTTCAGGGTTAGGGGGAAGAGGGGAGGGGAAACTAAATGAGTTATGAAAATACAAATTAAACTACATTACTATTGCTTTACAACAGCCTGTGCCATATTAAATAGCTGATGTGTCTGTTCTGAGACCTTGTCTTGTTACTTTTACATTTATGTAAACTTACTTCAGTTAAAAAGAGAGCAGGAAAAGAAAAATCAATTGAAACAGAAGACAGAGATTTAATTTAGCTGGGGGGAAATCAGATCAAGGAAGGCAAATGATGAAGATAAAAGTAACCCCTGTCCCAATGTAGAGAGAGAGTGGCTGTCTGATGTTCATTAGCATTAATTAACAGCATTCTGCTCCTCTGGGACCTGGGGGGCTGAGGAGGGTGGGATTTGCTGCTGTTCCAAGAATGAATTAGAAACAGACCAAAGGAAAAGGGAGACAGGGGTTCTCATCCTTTAAGACTACAATGGGTTGGTGGTTCTAGATGTGGATGGACAGAAATGAGGTGGTTTAAGCACAGCCCTTCCTTGCCACAGCTGTGGTGGAAAAAAGGCAATGACTGATGGATTATTGTGCTGACAATATACCTGGGAAAATGAGGTTTATGTGATCCATGCTGTGTATGCAACTGCCTGCCTCTGCCTCTGTAAAATCATGATGTCTACTGGCTGATTTGAATGAGATACCTGAATAATCTGGAAGATTTTAAATTCCCAGAAGGAACAGCATGTAAAAAAGTGTCTGTGTCTATGTTCAGGATCCTAGGAATGAACTCACATTCCTTATGAGACACTAGAGATCCAACATTAGACAGAGCTATCATTAACATCCCAGCACTGTCAAGCCCACCACTAAACCCCATCCTCAGGTGCCACATCTTCTCAATACCTGCAGGGCTGGTGACTTCACCATGGCTCTGGGCAGCCTGTTCCACTGCTTGACAACCTTTGGTGAAGAAATTTTTCCTCATATCCAATCTAAACCTCTCCTGGCACAACATGAAGCTATTTCTTCTTGTCCTGTCCCTTGTTATGTGGGAAGGGAGCCTGACCCCCACGTGGCTACACCCTCCATTCTGGGGATTGTAGAGTCCAATAAGGTCCCTCAGAGCCTCCTTTTCTCCAGGCTGAACCCCCCCAGCTCCCTCAGCTCTCCTTATCAGACTCATGCTCCAGTTCCTTCACCAGCTCTGTTTTCTCTGGAGACTCTGCAGCCCCTCAATGTCCTTCTTGTGGTGAGGGGCCAGCACTGACCCCAGGACTCGAGGTGCAGCCTCGCCAGTGCCAAGTACAGAGGGACAATCACTGCTCTTGTCCTGCTGGCCACACTGCTGCTCACACAGGCCAGGATGCTGTCAGCCTTTTTGGCCACCTGGGCACACTGCCAGCTCATATTCAGCTGCAATCCAGATGATTAAACCCGGGATAATTCAAATACCAGACACAAAATGGCAGGAAAGAGATTTTATGAATTCATGTGGGTTTTTCCCCCACATCTCTCCCCAAGAAGTCCTGCCAGGAAGGCTGTTCATGCCAACCCTGAAGACCCTGTGCCCACACTTGGCATGTGCCAGAGGAGGAGAGGCAGCCAGTCCAGGAGTGTGAGCAAACCAACAGACCTGCTTCCAAGAACATGGGAGGCAGCTGAGTGTGGAAGGACACAAACTTTGTTTGTTTGTTTTGGATTGAAAAGGAAGGCTCATTTTAAGCTTCATAGGGCTTTTTGAGCGATGGAAGAAATCAGCCTTTACCAAATGCGGGGAAAAACTGACTTTTCAAAACCTGGAGAGGATCAGGGCTTAAACAAACAGAGCCTCTGAAATTAAATCATGCAAATGTACTTGACAGATTCCCTGTTCAGAAAATGGTGCCCAAGAACAAATAGTTCTTTGGCTGTTGAAATGTTACAGGATATTGGCAGCCTAAAGAAATGAAAATAACCCCCTGAATCAAGATGTTCTGCATCCCCTGAGCTGCTGTGCTCCTGCCCTGTGGTCAGGGGGTCTGAGCACTCTCAAGATGGTGATGACTGACTGATTGATGAAGTCCCTTTTTCAAAGGATGCCTTGAAAGGTGCATCTGTATAGCTGATCCCAGCCAGCCATGGCATCAGTCTCTGAAGACTGTTGCATGTGTTGTCATTGCATAAAAGCACAGTGTGGGCCACTGGAATCTTTGTTTGCTGCCTCTCTCAGCAGTTTAGAGAGGGGACAAATGTGAGCAAGGTACATGGACTGCTCAATTCAGTATTCAATAATAAAGCAAAGACCAAGGAGATGGGGACAAACCAGAAGATCATGTTGATGGCCTGCTTAGATCTGTCCCTCCAAACCTGCTGCAACCTCAAGCCTCCCGAGGTTGCAGCAGGTTTGGAGGGACAGATCTAAGCAGGCCATCAACCTGATCCTTCCAGGTGAGCAAGCTGGTTCCATCAGATTAGGAAGATATGATGCTGTTGGGAAGAAAGGCCTCCTCATTAGGATCTTTTGACCACAGAACAAGATGCATAAGAAATTCCTTAGCTGAACACTGACTTGAAAAGCAGGAAAATGAGGGGGAAGGAGCAAGAAGCCTCTTGGACTGCACTTTGACAATCTGAAAATTCACCAGGCATTTCGACTATCAAGCTACCCCAAAACACACGAGCAGTATGAAGCATGAAAGTAGAGCAAGATCTGAATTTGATGGGTCAATATCTTCAGTGATTTGATTGCACTAAATTCAATCTTTAGTTCAGAGAGGTGACATAGAGCTGAAAATTGAAGCTCAGCTACTGAAATTGAGTCTCAGGAAGGCAAGAAAGCAGCAAGGCATAAAGGGAAAAGAAAATAATTTTCTTAAATAACTTCCCTTTAGATTCCTGTAGCTAAAGCCAGTGTTTGCCAAGAGATAATCCATGCATAGCTCTGCCTCCTTTGCCTTGGAAAGGGAATCGCTGAGGGCCAGACTTTGAAACCCCAGCACCCAAGTATGAACTATATTGCAGAGGAATTTCTTTCATGACTAATCTGACTAATAGCTGGCTGTTCTGGTAGCAGGGGGAGCCCTTCCCTCCCTGGGGGAAAGGAAACTCACACAGCAGAGATCCTGAGAGCAATGGTCAGTGCATGGTAGTGTGATGCCATGGAGATGTCCACCCACCAGGAGCAGGTGCTCACTTATCACTGGGGCTGAAGAGGGAATGGATTGAAGGTGAATAGCTCTCAGGGTGTTGGCAGAGACCCCAGCCAAACTGGGGATTGTCTACAGGCTGCTTTAATTTCCAGGGCTGTCACCTATCTTGGAACAGTTGTTGATCTCCAGGAGCCAAGGCCGTGGCCCTGTGTGGTCCTTGGAGCCAGTTCATGTCTCAGTGTGAGGAGTTCTGTTTTGTCCTGTGAACACATAAAAATTTGGTCTTTCCTGCACTCAAAAATACTCAAATAAGAGAAACTCTGAATTCAACCCTCTGCAGGAGCTTTGGGATTTCCTCCCTTTCCAAGAGGCTGGGAAAGCTCTTGCAGGCATGGTAGAGATTATCAGTAATAGCTACAACAGTATTTATGCATTGTATTTTAAAACATTTTGCTTGAAGCATTCTGCAAAGAACCAATATTACAATAATAAGCAACAATTTAGAAATTATCATCAAAGTGGAAAACCAAGATAGATATAACATAAAGAGCCAAAGGGCATCATTAGAAGGAGGGGGGGGGCTTCCCTTTGGAATGCAGCCATGATGCAGAAAATGCCTATTCAGAGCTAACTTTCACCTGATCCTTCTTCCCTTCGAGAAAAATGTGCATTAGAATTTAATGTTGCAATTTCTATGTTAGAATTCAAAAAGCAAACACAGCCATGAGCTTCTGCTTGTTCTGAGATCTCATTCACCCTACTTCTCCCCTCTTCTCTCCTCTTAGGTCTCATTCATCTTTAACAGGTTGTAAAGGAAAACATAGCTCTCTTGATTGCACCAGGGGTCAACAATGTTTTCTGCTCTTGCTTAAGTGAAAGATCAGGATTTTCATGGGCTTGGGCCACAGTTGTACTGTGTATGACCACATAGTCCAATAGCAGTGACACAAGCAGAGAAGAGGAACAGCTCTAAAGTATCACAGACACAATTCACCATGCTTCTTATGTTACTGTGACAGTACAGATTATTACAGCAATCAACTTTTTTCATTAAAGCCCATTTTTAAGAGAACATTCATTTTCACTGGAGGGAAAAATGTTAAAGACTGTCCAATTTCCTTAAAGTCTGGGCATATTATAAAAAATAGTTGGAGCCCTAAAGGAGAATATTTTAATTTCCAGCTAGAAAATACTGGCCAAAGTGCCAAAATCTCAGTTTCATGCAGAATAGGAAAATGTTTGGTGAAGTCTTTTCCTCTTCCTCTGGGTCATCTTTACCAGGTCACTGCTACAAGCTACATTCTTTGCCTTTCTTCCTTGACTCCTCTAGGACATCCCTTCCCATTTCTGCTCTTTCCCCCTGGAATTTCCCACCTCTGCAGTTTTAACTCCACTGTCCCTTGATGCAGCAGGAGCCTGGCAAAGCCCCAGAGGCTGCTGATTTGGGGCAGCAGCTCTGTCGTGCTGTCAGCTGAGAGTCCTCCCACCAGTGCTGATCTCTTTCTAAGGCAGCTTTTACATCAGTTTGTAGGTGAAGGTGTCCTTCACTCTGCTATTTACGGAGTTCAAGAATAAAAGATTTCATATTCTTATCAAATTTCTCGTTTCAGACTTCTCTAAGCTTCATTCAGTTAAGCTGAACTGGGTATACAAACTGTTCAGCTCATGTGAAACTTCTGATAGAACATCCAGGGTTTTTTAAAGAACATGGAAGATGGGACAACCATGGCACTAATTATTTTGCTGCTTAAACCTTCTTCCTCTT
This sequence comes from Urocynchramus pylzowi, assembly GCA_013397555.1. NCBI lineage: Eukaryota > Metazoa > Chordata > Aves > Passeriformes > Fringillidae > Urocynchramus > Urocynchramus pylzowi. The sequence goes on along the minus strand of VZRH01003307.1, from coordinate 1,428,970 downwards.
TAAATGCTTTTGTCTTGCATTCAGGTTGAATTTTTTTAGTATTTTGACATTCATTTTTAAAAATTTTCCCCAGAACCACACACAAATATAGTGGCCATCTATATTGTAAATTTTTCTTTTGGTCCTAATATATTTTAAAATTTCTGAGTTCTGACAGCTGTGGTTTCCCCCTTTTCATTCTCACTGAGGTTTTTCACCATTCTTGCTGGGATGACTGATCACACCTCTTATTCTTCATATGTAACACTGTGTGTTTATGTATAATGTGCATAAATGCATTCTATATGTTTAGTTTTGGGCAGCTGGCTGCCAGTGAGATGCCCTTAGCCAAGGCTGTTGGGTGGTGGCTCTGGCCTCATCTATTTGAGACAGGAGCTCCTCAATTTTAGCTCTTTATTGCAGGAGCTCCTCACTTTTAGGACCCTATTTATCTCTACTAACTGTGTCTGGTACTTCTGGTGATTGTGCTGGTCATTGAATAAACACTGTAGATAATTTTAAAATCATTGGCCAAATATCTTCTGGAGGCACCAAGATTGATCCTTTGTGAGGCAGCAAAGGCATCTCTGAGTGCATCAAGGACTCTTTCCTCCTGATCCAAGTGGCTAGCACATCTCTGCCTGTCAGAGCTCGATGTGGGAGGCAGCTGGGCTGGCAGGCAGAGCCAGCCCTGTCACAGGGGCTGGAGAAGGCTGACCAAGAAGCCACAGGTTCCCCCGTGCCACATTGTCAAGAGCAATGTTCCCATTTAGTCACTTGCACTCGCTGTCTTTCAAGCCTCATTGAACTCCAACAGGGGTAAAAAAGTCTCTGTGACAAATGTGATCCTCCTCTGCAGGACAGAGACGTTTAGAGGATGTCACTGCCATCACTCTGGCTGGGGGTAAGGCTGAAATAACTCCTGTCAACCCCACGATGAAAACAGGACGGAGGAACGCTGCTAACAACAGGCAGCCGTCAACACTTCCAAAACTCTGCTCTGAAATAAGGCCACTGGGCTGTCTCTAAATCTTGCTGTGGGTGTGCATGGTGCTGTGAGCTGCAGGTCTCTGGGTATGAGGGGCTGTCTGGAGCAGTGAGGGGCCCTGCAGCTGCCAGACCCCAGCAGAGGGTGACAGCTGTAGAGGCATCATTACTGCCCACCTCCCACTGCTCCTGCTCACAGCTACAGCCGCCTCGGCTCAGTTTAGTTTATGTGTGACATAATTTCTCCATAAAGGAGGGCTGATTGTAAATCCAGATGGAAGTGGATTTGCATGAAATGCACTTTAATTAATTAGCTAAATGTTTGCAAAGTGCTTTGAAGATGTAAAACTCCATACGAGTGTTCAACGGTTCTAATAATAAAATAACAATAATTAATTTCCCCAGGAAGCGTGTGTACAGCATGTGCTCAGAATACTCCTATCCAAGAACATAAAAAAAAAATAACCCCACTTTACCTCTGACATTTTATTGAGGACTGAGTACTGCAATAAAATAAATTAATTCATTTATTCATCCATAGAGACTTCAGTTTGGCTCTAGTTTAAAAAAGAAAATAGCAGCCATAGTGCCCATTAGTCAATGTGACAGAACAGAAGTATAATTTACAGCAGTTGAGCAAGTCAGGGCTGTTTAGCAACCAGGCATCTGATAAGGGGACCAACTATCTCTGTTTTCAGTTTTCCCCGAAAAGCAGTAGGGCCCTGCAATAAGGTGGCCTGCAGTGACTCAAAATCTGAATGTTATTCTGAGTACATTAACTATGAAGAAGCAGCAGAAACCTGGGCTGTCACAGATGGTTTTACACATTGCTCCTGGATGGAGTCTGGGAAATTCTGCTCCCTTCCCTTGGAAGAAGCGTTCATTTCAGCGCTTGCATTCCTTTGGATTTGATTTCTGCAAACATTTGGTCAGATTTCTGCATGCATGAAGTTAGTGAGAAAAAAAAGCCATCGCAAAAGCTCATATGTGAATATGCATTTACCAGAGGATTTTCTTCTCCAGCAAAGGCTTCCAGCATTTCAAGGCCTTTGCAGCAAACCTTCAGCTCAAGAGTCAACCTTTCCTGTGCTGCACCACCAGGATTGTGTTCTCTAAGGGAAACTGGGCTAGATCATCCTCACTCTGAAGGAAGAGCTGACAATGCAGTGCTCCTCCTTCAGCTTCCTGACAGCTTTTCACTTGAAATCACTCAGGCTTGTTAATTTACCCGTGACATCCCACCAAACTCATCTGCTGGAGCAGGTCACCACAGAGACTCAAGGGCAGGGCAGAGAAGGTCTGTGGATGGGCTGAATTCCCCCTGCATTTTTCATGGTTTACACAAGTGCAGAGATGAGTGGTGAAAGTTTGTGTCATTAATCAGTAGCTTATACCCAGAGCATTAGGGATTTTAAAGCTGAGGAGATAATGTGACAAATGAAAAAAATGATGTGAATTAGCAGAAAACTGACTTTTCCCCTTGATATTAATTCATTTCTATGGCAAGGGTGTACTTTCAGAGTGCAATCAAATTCATGAAGAGGTTTTGATGGATATGGAGAGACAGGAAAACACCATTTATCACTTGGAAAAGCTTCACAAAGCACAAGAAGGGCCCCTTTATGGAGTCATAACTGCAGGAGATGTCATCTGTCAGGGAGTCTGCACGATGGCTCTCCCTCCCCAAGTGGGGATGTGCAGATTGCAAGTGAGGCTTTAAACTTCTCTCCTGAGCCTGAGTTCAGGAGTTTGTTTTTAGTGTATTTGAGAAATAAAATCAGAGAAGAAAATTGGGAGAGTTGGGCTGCTTTCTACAGAGGGACTCTGCCACCCACTTCAGCAAGGAATTGTGTGAGATTCACCTGATTCATCTGTCTTGGAGCAGAATTTTATGACACAAGCTATCTGTTTTGTTCCCATTAGTTATTATTATATAACAAGAAGCACTAGAATGAGACACTTAAACAAAAACAAACCTGTGCTTTATCTCCATCCATTTAAGCAGATTGAGAGCAAATTATTTTAGAAGCATCTCTAACCTCTTTACCAAAGCAGAGGAGATATTCATGGTCCACCAGAAGTAAAAAGAAGCATTCAGAAGAATAGCTGAGGCCAGCCATTTTCCCTAAATGCTTAGCTGTTTGCCAAAACCTGGAAGATTATTTGACAGTCATCAGCATGAATTTTCTTGAAGAGGATGCCTGGAGTAAGTAGAAAAACCTGAAGGTTTTGACCACACAAAACTAATATAACTTTACCCTGGCTCTGAATTCATCCTGCTTCTGGAGAGAAGCAGTGGGGAATTTGTAATCTCCATACAATCTCAACACCCTGACTGAATAAAAAGAAAATGACCGACCTGCTGCATTTGACCATTATGTTATTGAAAAATTCCCACCTATGAACGAAGGGATTTAGCCCTTGGAAAACCTACTTGTGTTTGCAGAGCTGTTTCCTGACCTTTTCTGTAAGCCAACATAGTCATGAGCAGTAAGATCAAAGGCCTGATGAATGTCTGATGTGAAGAGAAAAGAAAAGGCTTCAGGCTCTTTTCCTTAGAGACTGATGAACACTCATTTCCAGTTAATTTAATAGGGTATATGCTGAAAAAGGGACTCCTGTATACAGTACATTGAACACAATCTCTTATATTTTCTCTGCTTAAGTGGATGGTCTGTTCTAGTGAACCTCTGTCTTAGCAGACACTAAATATTATGTTTCTCAGATGAATGTTCCTCTTCAGGAGCTCAGTTTGCAGATACTGAGTGCACTCCAGAGGGCAGATGTCGATTTGGGATGCATACAGAAACCCTGCCTGATTTGGGACAAATGGAAGAGGTGACCTGAGCCTCCAGTGAGGTAAACCAGCCAAATTTAATTGATTTTGGTGCAGCAGCAGTGATTGTGGTCCCTGATGATCCAAGTTGGATGCTCCAGACCAACTGACTGTGGAGCAATTAAAGAAAGGGATGAAGAAGGATCTTGTTTTAAGGCAGCAAGACCAGCATCAGGCTTTAAGCTGACAACTGAAATTTAATAATGCATTTCATGACATGTCAGCATTTTGTTCCTGAGTCATCATTGAGGACTGGTTTTTGGCACAGTAACTGAGCAACACACCTGGAAGGAGCAGGAATGATCCTGGGGGGAAACAGCCCCCCTGCCTGAGGCACAGCTCAGTGGGACCAGCTCTGCTGGTCAGCCCCTCAGCACTGACTCCTGCACATTTCACAGGAGAGAGGGACACACAAATATGTGTCATCACTGATCGTTCCTAGCCCAAACCTCTCTATACAAAACCAAAATTCAGCTAAATTTGCCAAAGACATCTTCAAAAAGCTTTTTGGCTGGTTCCTACCTTGTCTTGGTTTGGGAAGACAGGTGTCTGCTAAGGAAGGCCAGAGCCTCCCCTGGAATAGAGAATGTAAACCCCCTCCCTCCGAATTGCTATAAAATTTAAATCAAGGGGCTCTCAGGCAGAAAATATGGGAGTAGGGATAACAGTCCTTTACTAGGGAAAAAAAAAAAAGAAACCCACCAAAAACAAATGCAGTAGATTAAAACAACACAGACAGAGTCAGAACTCAATCTGACACCCGGTTGGTCAGGGTGTAGTCTCAGTCCAATTGGAATTGTGGCTGCAGTCTTCCTGGACTCAGTCCTCAGGTGTGGTTCTGTTGGAGCTGGAAAATCCTGTAGAATGAAAGGTGAAGATCTTCCTCTGCTGATCCAGTTGAGAAGGGGTAGTTCTGAGCAAAACCCAGCAAGAGCTGTCTTGTCTCTCCAGACTCCCAGCTATATCTGTGTAGGAATGCTTGGCTCCTCCCTCTGGGCAGAGCATCTCACAATGGGATGTTAAAGTTCTTCTCAGTCATGCATTGACATTCAATAGCCTGTTATCAGCAGATGTCTGCCTGGAGGGAGGAGTGCTTGTGGAAGAGATAAGGAAAACTGCCCACTTCACAGAAGACAACTGCCATACAGATGGCAAATAGAACAGTATTTGTTTCACAATCTACGACATACCTGCGGAGTAATAACCTGTCTCTATAGAGAATGAGTTTGGGAGGGACATAATGAAAGGGAGGAGGGAAAGAGTTGACATTATTTAAAGAAATCCTTTCAGTGAGGCTAAGCATGTCATCTAGATCTTCATTCTGCAGGTGTCAAGAGAATATGAGAAGATTGTACTTGCAGTAGGAAGGAGCCCATGCTCAAGCCCAGGTATCTACATTAATGTAGATATCAACTGCTTTAGGGTTTTCTTCACTGGGAAGTTTTTTACAATCTAACCCTTTCAGCTGCTAATTTCCTGTGCTTTGCAGGATGGTGAGCAAAGTTCAGGGAAGGGAGAAAGTTCTCAGAAAGGAATGGGGCATTTTACTGCATTACTGCAGTAAGTAATTACCAATTTAATTATTTCATATACTCTCTGCCTTTGATGGTTGTCATCAACATACAAATACTCTGCAACAGCATAATTTCTCTGGCAGCAGCAAATAAAGAATCAAATGGTGATTGAAGCCGTCAACTTTGTCATCTGTGTCCCTGCTTCTTTTGTCAGGCTCCTTTGTGGAACTGAAGTTTGTCTGGATCTCTCCCCTAAATCCACTGAGCAGAGTCAAGGCCACAAAGCAGACTGTTCTCTGTTCTTTTTGGAGCTTAAATGAAGGCTGGGAGAATAATAGGATGTCCTGCATTGGAAGGGATCCACACGGAGCATTGTTAATCTATTTCATTGTAGCTGGGGTGGTCAGGGCTGTAAAATGGTTCAGTACTTAACTGCACTTTTATAACCCTGTACAGGAGACAGAGTGATGCCAGAAAGCCTCTGCATTTACCACTGCAGAGAGGTGGAAGGAGACATGCTCCTAGAAGAGCAGCTTACCAGGGGAAGCTGCAGCAGCTGTATCTGTGCTAGCAACAAGCTCTTCCCTCAAGTTCAGCCTAGGATTCACCCTCCCTTTTTCCTGAAACTCAGACAATTCCACGTTGGATCAAACACATGTGAGATGCTACCAGGCTGGTCTTTGACAGCTGGAACAGTATCCAAGGATAGACTGCTTCTATTGCAGCAGATCTGAATTGCATGAGGAGGAACTGAGAGCTTGCCATCATTACCCTCTGCAAATCAGGACTGAGAGGCTGCTCTGCAGATGTCCTTGCCTGTCCTGTTCACTGCTTTCACTTCATTGTTTTGTTATCCTCCATTCTGTTTTCTTCTGATTTAGTCTGCAGTCATGAGCACTTTCTTGCCACCTTTCTTCTCCTTGGATGAAGGCAGAATTTGGCCCCTGGCTTTAACATGCCACCCTACCTCAGGGGATACCTGCTGTGCCTCACAGGCACTGTCCCTGTTAACCAGCTGGGACAGAACTTTGGCTCCAACCTGGAAAATAGAGGTGCCAGCAAAACGAGGAGCTGCAGTTCTTCTTCTCTCTAAATCCCATTTTTGGTCTCAGTGGTAATAAATCAGTGTTTAAAACACTTTAGCTTTTCATCATCCATTAGATTAAACATCCGCTACTCATCTATTTTCCTTCTGCAGTATCACTGTCTTCACGAGTCGGAATTAATTGATTTCTTTGTGTTGGGTTGGGTTTCATAAGAAGACTAAATATTCCCAAGAGATGAAAACATGAACTGAGTGGTGTGTGTGTGCAAAATAGATTTCCATCTAGATACGGGGGAAGTGAGAGTTCAATACAGAGCTACAGTTATAGTCCTGGAGACACAGGAAAACCACAAAATTGCCCTACATGCAGCATGGGAACAGGTTGCTCAGAGAAGCTGTGGCTACCCAACCTTTGGAATTGTTCAAAGTCAGGCTGGATGTCCCTGCCCATGGCAGAAGATTTGGACAAGATAATCTTAGAATGTCCCCTCCAACCCAAACCAGCCTGTGATTATGTGGGGCCTCTTAAGTAGGTACAGAAATATCTATTTTATAAATAAAGTAGAAATCCATGATGGAAGTTAAATTGTTTGAGAGAGATCAGACAACAGACAAACTACATAATCCTTAAGAAAACTGAGGAATTCTGGATGTCACTCATGCTCTCCCTTCTGAACCATGTTATCATCTGAATGTGTAAGAAAACAAAATCTACAATAAAATAAGCTTCAATCATAAGTCAGTGAAGCTGAGGGGTCAGCAGGTCTCTCAGTTCCTCTCATAATCAAAACCAAAAAGACAAGGAAAGTTCCATTTCTGTCCAGTAAAATGCCATTATTGTGTCTGACAATGACAGGTTTTGCATACACAGACACGCAATGCACATGCACATGCATACAAAGTTGTTCCATAATAACAGGTTTTCTGGCTTGGTCTCAAAGCTGACATAAATGAGAAGACCAGGAGCATCTCTCCTGCTATTTTATGGACTATGAATAAGATTGCACTTGTCCTGATGATCCTTCCATTTGGCCATCGTTCATAGCCATCAGACAGACTGCCTCCCTCAAAGAAAGGACACATCCATACCCAGGAGTCTGTCAGAAAAACACATCACTCTAAACATACCCACAGTGACCCAACACATATTTTTTCCCTTCCTTAATTTAAAATAGTTTTTCTCTTTCCTTTCCATTTTCACCTGCTCCCTGGATGGAAATTGTCCCTGCTAGGAAGGCAGGGACACCAGCTGCTCTGTAGCTCTCTCCATTCATCTCTCTTAGGTCCTGGATCAGTCAGGTGCTTTTGTGATACTGAATGATAAGCACCTGCTTGAATCCATCCGTGTTCAGTGAAACATTTAAAACTCATTGTAAGCCCCACTGACACCAAGCAGAGTTAAACACAGTTAATGCCATACTTAAAATTCAGCCCAGTTGTGTAGTGCTTTGCCAAATCATTATTTGGCACTGGGTAGCAATGCAGGCCTAAGTGACCTCCAAAAAGCTGCTCATTATAGCTGTTTATAGCAGTTAGAGGCAAATACTTTAAGGTGCAGTTAAGGAAATGTACCCAACTTCAGATCTTTGCCACTCACAAGCAAAAGCTCAAGGAGGCTGAGGGGAGAAGGTTCAATTTGTTTTCCAAATGCGACATAAACTCTGAGGAATAAATGCACAAAAATGCTGCTTTTAAAATTCTGAGGTTAGCAATCATTCACAGCTGCCATAAAAGCCAGAAAATTTCCATATACTTTATTTTAGCTGCCTAAAAACAAAATTCACATGTTGCAAAATCTGAAGGTAACTTAGCGATGTCTGCTTGTAGCTGCCTACCTACAATTTCCAACACTTGAAAATTCATCATCTACTAAAATGATTTGAGTGGAAACCATTCAGTGTCTCAGTTATGTTCCTGACTTTTCATGACCAACTGGGATAACCCATCACTAACACAAACAGTGCATGTGCACATCAACATCAGCAGAAACAGCCCCCTGGAGGGTGAGCAGTGGGCTGTTTATGAGTATTTATGCCAGAGTACAGGGATTGAGGACTCCAAAGCTGTACCTACACCATCCATATCCTCAAGAACATACAGGCACTGAAACTGCCTGACTCTGCTCTACAGAAAATCTGTCTGAGCCATCTGTTCTCCAAGAGTTTGTTGACCAGTGCACAACTGGAGTGGCAATGCCTAATGGGAGGTGTCTAATGGGCAGATGAAGAGAGCAAGTTAAACAGCTCAGTCTCTGACTATTAAAAACTGGCTTTGGTTGGGCTGCCTGGCTGAACTGCCAAAGGTTCAGCTATTAGAGGGCTCAAGATGCTTGTCTAAATATAGGTTTAGGGCTTTTGGTCAAATTTCAACACTTTGGTTCCTTCTAACCCGCTATAAAATCTGCCTGATCTTTGGATCTGCCTGGAGCTCTGTGAAGATCAAACTAAGGCAATGACAGACACAGAAAAACAATGGATTTAGTGATCAGAAGTATTTAAGCTTATATTTTCTTTTCTCTTAGATGCAGCCCCTAGTACTGATATCACCAGATGCAGCCCCTAGTACTGATATCACCAGAAACATCCAGAAGTTCTTTCAAAGTGCAAGGAATCTCTCAGGTCAGGTATTAAATGGAAGAAGCAAGACCTCAGCACCAGCCATGCTGTCTGCAGGCAGACCCCCTGAGGCCCTACTTCTTCCTGCTCTTGATGGAATCTTATGCCTTGAAAGAGCTCCAGAGGAGCACAGCTCCTCTGCCTAGCAGTACACTCACCATGATCTCAGCAGAGGTGACTCTGCACCATCTCCCTTGTTCAAAATATCTGCTGAGATGTTTATATTTGGCTCTGCCAGTGTGTGAAACCTCTCCTCAGCCAGAACCCTGTAAAGAGCTGCAAAGCATCGGTGAAGCTCCAAACTGGTGAAATGAGTGGTGAGACAGGAGGCACAACCTCCACAGGAGGGAAATCATGACAACACAGCTTGTAAAGAGTAGCAGACGCCACCATGCTCACCCAGAGCTTGCCAAAGAGCTTGTTTGTTTGAGTTCCCTCCATTGCCTTTTCCCCCGTACGTGATTGCTCACGCACACAAAGCCAATGAGCGACTGCACGGGGATAAACACACACATGCTCAGACCCAACCACACTCTGCTCCTTCTGCCAGCTGGAGAAGGAGGGCTGGAGTGTTTCTTGTTTTCCCTGTTTCTTACCCCCACAGAAAAGTCTGGGATACCAAACAACAACCTGTATAGAGAAGATAGAGCGGTTTAAAATGGACAAAAATACCTGAAACAATCTCATCTGCTTTGCCCAGGAGGAGCTGCTATTTCACTTCCATGCCTGCTGAAGCTGTGGATGTCTCCCTTAGTCTCAGCAGTGATTTTCGTTCCTTAATTAATCAATTACACATGTAACTGTGGTCCATTAGCAAGGCAGATGACTGTCTTCAGATGCTGATTGCTGGTTTCGGAAGAGCCCAAAAATATTTCAGTAGGATGAATAAATTTCCTCTATGAGGTTTTAATGAGACCATTTAGCTTTTTTTCTTTTTTTCAAAAACAAGAACTGAAATGGGTGTAATAAACCAACTCCACCTACATGATGCACAGGGGAAAAACAACAGGCCCCAGTTTTAGACCCTGTCTGCACTTAATTGCACTTGGAAGAGTATATAATGGAGGACTAATGGTACCTATGTGTTTAGCTCACTTAGCAGTGCAGAGGGGATGATTTCCTATACACATATAGGAAATAGCACTTTGATTGGCTGTTTTATAAGATAATGATCAGGACACATACATTAGTAATAGATTGCCATGGTTAGTATGTCCTGAGTTACAAACCCCAGCTGATCATGATCATAATTATTAATAATAACAGTAATCTGCATTTCTTAAATCATATCTGACCCCAAGAACTACTGGAATCTGTTTATATAATATACACATTGCAGTAAGTCTAAGTTCATCTGTATATAAATATAGGGGCATTTTTTTCAGTATAGGGACACATTTTCAAAGAAGAAAGAATTCAGTTCTTAGAGCAACTCAGTCTACTGTGCTGCACACAAAAATACAGCCAGGATTTCAGTACTTAATTTTCTGACATCTTCCCATAGTATGCACATTGTGTCTGTTCATTTCATTAATCCGTTATTGACAAGAAGAGCTCAGGACTTTGATTTTAAATCTCATCTGAGAGTCTGAAAGCCTCTCCTCTCCAGCAGCTGCTTGCCCCTGGGTCACTGCTACTATTATATGATGATTTATATTTACATTTTCTGCTTGGAGGTTGCATTGTATTTGCTTGCTCCTGTTTTTCTTCCTGACACTGAGGATAAAAACAGCAATCAACATGGGACATGGTCAAGGGCTCACAGCAGGCCTCATCCCCATTACCTTCAGCCTTTCTTAATGTTTCACTGATTATTTTCTAAAACGAGAGGCTTAAGCTGTGAAATTCCTGAAAAATTAGTTCTGAGCTCAAGCACTAAAAATACACATTTCATGTAATGCTGGAAAGAAGACAGGGTGATCCCCACTCTATGTTTGCCAAAGCATCTCTGAAATCCAAATAAATTAAACTTCTTATTCAATCAGTGTTGCCAAGTGGATGGGTACAAGCAGCTCCAGTGATGAGCAAGTTAATTTGCCATATTTTGGGATTTATTCTGGTAGGCTTTTTACTAGTAAGGGAGGCATCACAGTCTTTTATTCCTGCTGGATCTGTCTCCTACATCCCCCCTGGACACATCTCCAGAACTCCTGATGTTGTCCAAAGCTTTGGAGTCAACTGGGCTTTCACTCCTTTTCCCTTTCAGGATATTTAGATTCAAGTCAGAAATCAGGAATACATGGATAAAACATCCCCAAAGCTGGGATAAAGGCAGTAAGAAGCAATTTGCATTGTAAAGAAGTTTTATAAGTATGCAGCCTATTAATAACTGCCTCCACTTGTGACAAATGTCACTGGGCTGATTTGAGCTGCTTTGGAGGCAGAACAGATACAATTATCTATCACCCCAGAAGATACTCTCAAGAAATTATTCACATGTGAAGGGTGTTTGGATGGTGATTTCTTTTGTTTTGTTTACCTGATGACCAGTTTCAACCCAAAGGTCTTAGTTTTTAAAGGCTTCAGACTCAGGGTCACTTCTGCAGTGTATTTGCATCTCCCCAACCCATCAGCTCCGTTGTGCTTTGTGTTGCACAATCTTGACAGCAAAACATGAAAAGAATTAGAAATCTGTGGAGAAGATTTGAGCATTTACATAGTTTCAGAGCTGAGATGGCCAAGGAAAAGGTTGCTGTGGCACCTGGAAAGACAGGAGTCTGTGAGCCTTCTTCAAAGAAAAGTTTTGCAGTTACCTGGCCCTCATCATAGTTTGACACTTCTGAGCTATTTTCTACAGAAGAAGTGCTCTTTACTGAACCCAAGGCATTTGGAAGAGAAAACAAACTCCCACACAGGCAGAAAAATCTCTGTAATTCACGTGGTGAATTCACTCTCAGCAAAAAACCCATGAAACAGATCCCACTACCCTGTCCTTGAGTTGGTAACAAGGGGAACAGAATTGGCCACATCTCTGGATGTGACTCTACAGGGGAACTGTCAGTCCTCAAGACTGCATGAATCATGAAAGTCAGACAGCAAAGTCAACAGTGAACATTTCAGCTCCCTGCAGATGCACTGGAGAGCCCCAGATCCTGCCACCTCCCCGGGGCTGACTCTCCACATCCCCAGTCATGTCCTGCAGCAAGCTGGGATCTTGCTGAAAGCAATGCACTTGGTTCTTTGCAGGACTTGGCTTCCAGCAGAAACAGTCACACAAGGTGTTGTGGCAAGTGACCTCACACCCACCCCAGCCCAAGCAGGCACTGGCTGCAGCCTTAGGCCACGGGAATGGTTTTGTGCCCAGTTACAGAGGCACCAGTTCCTCACTGTCACCCAGCCCTCCACACCTCTCAGGCAGTTTAAGAGACAGTAATGGCACAGCTAACCAACACCTTCACATTTTCTGTTTTGTTACCTCCAGTACAAATATCAATTACGCTGTCTGACAAGGAGAAAATGAAATTGCAGAGTGTTAGGCTGCAGGTATTTAGGCCAATGATTGGGGCTGTCTTTAAAACACTGTAATGACACCATCCTGGATGGATAAGAGAGAGATGGGGTATTGTGTGCATTCCTACACTTTGAATTTAAATTAAAATTTGCTGTGATTTAAGATGTTATCTCCTTTGAAGGTCTGTACTTTCCTTGGAGAGAATAATTATTCTCAGCTAATAATGTGAGTTGCTAGGCTAGTGATTAGTATATTTGCAACAGGGTAATTTTGCTTCCTATTGACAAAGACTCAGGTGTATTATTTACTGTCTGATAATTTCAATCTGGAATTAATCTTTGGCTTGAAAGGACACCTATTCTTTGAAACTCATCATCCCCTTGCCCTGCTTTTGCTTATGTCTTCAGTTTCAAAGGTACATTTTTCTTCATGATTTGCAGAAGTCATTACCAAATGCTTGGAAGTCCACCAGCCAGGTTACCTTGATAATTTCTTTTATGAATAATAATAACAACAATGTCAATAAATTAAGCTAAATCATGCCCAGAGGAAAACAAAGGAGTCACTTGTGAGTTGTGCTTGCAAAGATTGGTAGTAAGAAGGTAGAAAGGACATAAAATAAGTAGTCAGCATTATCCCCCATGTCTCATTTTGAAACCAAATTAATCAGGCCACCATCCAAGGACTTTATTCATAAATGTAATGCCAAGCAACACATTTTTGCTGCAGAGTCAAAGGGGAACTCAAGAATTAATTGCTCAGGGCTATGACCACTCAGCAGCTCAGGACAGAAAATTTTAATGCTTTATTCTTCAATCAAGGGCAGACATCAAACTAGACCAGGATCTCTGTGTGGCAAACAGAAAGATCTAGATTGTCCTCCACACTGGCTTTAATGCTTTATGCAGTTGTTCAAGAGGCCTTTTGAGAGCAGGGTCATTGCACTGGAAGTCTCTGTGGGACAAATATTTCACCTTGTGCTCATTCCTTGTCATGTAGGAGGAAGCCCTGGCTGAGTAATGCCTGGTGATTAGCTCAGCCCTCACTCCTTCCCTGCCATTATCTCACAGACTGGGGGAACTCATTCTCAATGATTATGTTGCAGATAAGGGAATTCCCAGGACTACAGTGGCTGAACATATTTGATTCACATAATTTTGCTTAAAAATCAGCACTTCATTTGCATCATGTCACCAGATTCCACTGCATCAAGCAAGGGAGTATACTTGGGGAAGTCATACCTGAAGAAAAAAAAGAAAACCCAGAGAGAAAAGGAGACAGAAGGCAATTTTCCCAGATTTTGCTGTGCTGTGAGACACCTCAGAGATCTAGTTCAGAAAGTCTTCTCCTAAAGTAAGAAGGAACTGTCAGCTTTCCAGTGAGCCACACCACCACCCTAATTTTCATTCAGAGAACTTGCCACCCACTCCTCCACGAGCCTGGGGCTTGCACACACAGCAGAAATCTGGGCTGAGGCCTCTGCACTATGACCTTTGTGGTACTGGGCTGGAGAGGGCTGGATGGGGCTTTAAACAACCTACTCCAGTGGAAGGTACCCCTGTTTAACATGAGATAATGGTCAGAAAAGGGTTTGGGTTATAATTTGGGGCATTCTTTTGGTTGGATTTTAACATTTCCTTGCTTAATTTCCCCATCTGGATTTCCTCTTCTTTATGAAATCCTGTCTCTAAAGCCCATCAAGGCAATATTTCATCCCCAGTGGACACTGGAAGGTTGCAATAATCATGTTCATGATTTAGGGATATACTTAACTTCAGCCTTGAACTCTTTTGTGGTTGATGTGACATTCACCCAGGGTTACCTCTTTTTTTCCTCTTTAACGAGCTTTTCTTCCCACAAGTTTTATACTGAACCTTGACCTGAGGAGGCAGGGAAACTGGTTATTTGGAAGCAAATGTGTAGCATTTACAAGGAAAAGCTGCTTTAACTGACCTGAAGGAAGGGCATTCTGCAATACCAGAGATAAATGTCAGCAAGGACATGGAATAACAATTGGCACTCCAAACCCAAAACCTCAGAAAATCTGTCTGAGAAGGTTTCTCGAGCCCTTAAAGTAGGGGTCATCCCACACAGAGCAAGAGATCTGTCCCAGAGACCAACACAAAGGTGACACTATTCCTGTCCTCTTCCAGGTGGGATGCAAAAGGGGACAAAGTAACTTAGCAGGGTCTCACAGCTGTGCCAAGCCAGGGCTGCTCAGAACTCTTTATGGCCTCTTTGGGTAGGGTCAAAAGAGGGCTGTAAATAGTTGTTCTGAAATATTTATAGGCCTAAGGGCTCAGTACGAGGCTGGTTTCTTCAGAGGATTTGTTGTTCAGGGGTCTAAGGAAAGGAACAGAGTTCCTGAGAAGATTTCAAAGCTCTTATCCTAAATAAGAAAGGATGAAAGAGCTGAGTTTATCATTCAAAGATATGTTTTGAAGGGCTGAGTACAATATTCTTTTCCCATTCTGAAGCAAATGATTTCAAGGCTAAGAAAGGGCTCCCTCTGGAGAAATCTTACCAACTTCTTCTGAAACCCCAGGACAGGAGTGGATCCTGCTCCTGTCCTGCCCATGGCTCTCCACTGCTGGACAGGCTGGCCAAACACACAGAAGGGCTTATGGAAGGTGGACCCCATAGCTCTGCACTCTGCCCTGGGAAGTCACATCCTCCCTGGAGTGTCCCTTTGCTTTGCCAGGGTAACAAAAGCAAGGAGTGAAACCACTCGAGATTTGGCTTTGGCTTCCTTGCTATTAGCTCTGTTTGTATTTACTGAGTAGCTCTTTTGTTTATTTTCTATAGTGAAGGAAAAACTTTGCAGGGAATTCTAAACTTGTGGTTCTCAGAGAGAAAACATCAACACAAAATCCATGGTGGACCTCAGCTGTATCCAGGTGTGGTGGGAGTGAGCTCCTAAGGCTGGGGTAAAGCCCTGCTTAAGAAGATCACAAGCCTCAGGCTAGGCTCTGTAGGTTCTGGAGGCTGTGAGCAGGACAGCTGCAATGTTGATTTTAGTTGGTTAATTGTCAGCAGGATCAGAATTCTGATCTGAATCATCCATATAGGGAAAGCATCGAGGGGTTGTGGCCTCAGGTTGTTTTGAGGTGATCAGCAAAGCACTTAGAAATACCTGTATTGTCCCCTGATTTACATTCCTCACACAGAGATGTGGGAGGGGTTCACCAAACCACTCTGTGGTGAGACTTCTCCTTTTAATAGCCCAAATTTTAACTGCAGAAGGTTCTGCCTTCTGGAGAAGGAGGAACTTATGAGACAATGTTGGTGACACCTTGTCATGGTTAGCTGGGCTGGAGACCTTGTCTACAAAGCCCACTGCTACAGCATCTCAGCAGGCTGCCCCAGGAGGCACCTCTGGTGCAGCCCTGCTCAGAGCCCTGCAGGTAAGGCACTGCCCCTTCCACAGCTTTTCTCCTCCAACTGCAGTCTCACCTCATTATTACAAGGAACCTACATCTCCCCTGGAAAACACTCAGGATGTGCAGGCTGAGGAAGCTTGAAAACCATTGCACTAGCCTACTGAAGCAGAAATCCTTATTTTCTCCCCCATAATTACATTTGCTTTGCTTCAGGTTTGCACAACTTGCATTGCAAAAGCTTTGGCATTAGTCAGTGCTGTTTGTTCCCTAAACTTTTGAGTCACTGCTTTTTTTGTTACCTCCTTTCCCTGATTTCGCTGAGGGTCAGAGCCCTGTGAGCTGTAGCTGATGGCACTGCTGCAGCACCTTGTCTGCCTGATGGGGGTCCTGGGCAGGGCCTCCAGCAGTCACTGGTGAGCAGAGACCAGACAATGTTGTGGGCAACTGCTGCCATCTCCTGGTCTTTCAATCCCCCAAAAAACTTGGGCATCATCAGTAAGGTCAAGTGCAATAATTTAGTTTTACATATAAGTGCATACGTGTGTGTATGTATAGATACACACATATTTTTATAGGTGAAAAATGAAGTGCTGAACGATAAATTTAGATCTGACTTTCATTATTTTCAAATAGTACTATGTGGGTTAGAGCACTAATAACTCAGTACACTTAAAATGTTTAAAATTGTAATTCCCTAACCATTTACATCGGCCATGGTATCTGAAAGTTCTTCAGCTAATTTTCCTTGCTCAATGAGAATGGTGAAAAAAAAATTTTGATATTTTTTTCTGGTTTATAATCACCTGCTCACAAAAAAACTTGTCTGAGAAGGACAGACTCACTTAGTATCAGCCCCAAAATCATGCCATGGTTTGTGCATTGGCAGGGTGCTCAGTCTCCAGCAATTTCTGCTGCAAGGTGGAAAAAACAGGGCTTCATTTCCCATCCACAAGGACCTGGCCAAGTTTTGCCCTTCCCTTGTCTTTTCAACAAATGTGAACTCAGATTGCCAAGTTTGGTCTCTATTTTTAAAGCCCCCAGATTAGGATCTGAGATTCAGGAGCACTGGTAAAATGATTTGCCATCCTACCATAACCTGACTCAAATCACATTCCTAATATGAAGTCACTTCAAAATTCAGGAGCATCACTCAGACCCTTTGCTGGATTTTGTGGCTGCTAGGAATGCCATCATCCCCAGCCTTCTTCCTCCACCAGGTAACCTTCTGTGACAGCTTGGATGAACTTGCACATCCAGGGAATCTGGGTCATTTATTAGTAGCTAGGAGAATCTGTGCCAGAAAATCCATGTGATGAAAACGAGATGGTCAGGGCAGGAACATCAATGTGGAAAAGCAGGAACACAGATTTGCAAAGGTTTTCTTACCAACCAGTCCATCCTATGTGATCTCAGGCAGATGTGTCACATAATCCTGCTTTTAAATTTCCTGTGCCCTACTTTAAAATTAGTCAGGTGGCCAAACGCACTGTTTTTATCAGCAATCCTGTCTGAACATTCAAATACGGGATTTTTCTGCTTACTGAGACTTCAGCCTTATGCAGAATGTCAACTAGCCTGGAGTAAGAACGACTCAAAAACACCTGCAAGGCTTTCAGTGCAAATCTCTGACCTTTATCTAAAAACTCACTTTGTAGAAAATCCTTTCTGATGGTGTTTGCTGATGCACATGTTCCTACAGTCCAAACACACAGAAGGGCTTAGGGAAGGTTGACTCCATAGCTCTGCACTCTGCAGTTGGACAGGAGCATGGCAAAACTCACAGCTGGCAGCTCCCACCTGAGAGCAGCCCTTACCTGTTCCCACCTGAGACCTGTCCTTACCAACCCCAGACTGCTGCTGGCTCTGATTCACCCAGTGGAACCCCAGCCCAGACAGGTCCTATGGGATCCAGCTGAACCCAAACTGAGGGAACATGCTGGTTTAGTCCCCTGATGATGGAAATACCTTCATGGTTTCTTTATTACACTTCCAGTCTCTCTGGCTCTTCATATCTGACTTTAATATTAACCTTTAGCATGTTGCAGTGGATGTGATGTGCAACCAATGATTTACCCAACGACTTTTCAGCACTTAAATTTCTTAACAACAAACCAGAGCTGACTCAAATCAAAACCCTTCAGTGGGCCTAGGACAAGTGGGATGACTGCATTCTATGTTCTATGTAAAGAAATTCTTGCATAAGCCCCATAGTCTGGCAGCCAGCCTCCACTGCTTGTGCCATGAGCTCTTTTCCTATACAGTTGCTGCTGTCTGTACCACTGCCCTGAAAGCATGGCCTGGACAGTTAGAGGTACACAAAGAGCTGCAAATAAAAAGAAAGAGCTCACATCCCTAGAAATGCATCCAAGAAGGGAGTGTACTGTGGTCAAACAGTGTGCCAAGCCTCAAAAGCAGGGCTTCTTCTTTGGGGATGCATTCTTGTTACAAAGCAGAGTTTAGCTTTTTGGTCTTGCACAGCATTTGAAGATATTTTGTGCTTCCTCCTACCAGAAAATTTCTCAGGGTAAAGATTTTCTCATGTCCTGTGTTTGGTAGTCCACAGTGTGAAAGAATTGTGATGGAAGGCAGACTTAATTGAGTTGGGATTGTTTGAAAGGAGGAGGACGAACAAGTAGCAAACATCAAAGAAAGCCCCTACAGTGTCAGGGTACAAAGTTACCCAGTAGAGCCCTTGTGAAAAGGCTCAAAATGTTCATTAAACACAAACACTACAAGAGCCATTCTTTTTCTTCCAGCCTTTTAATGTGACAGAGAGAACAAAAACAAAGTCCATTGGAACAGCTGCAATTTCCAGTGACGACCAGACACAGATCAAATAAAAAAAATAAAAGAAGGTTTTAAATGAAGAAAAGGAACCAAGGGACTGGAATTGGCTATTTCACACACAGAGCTGACAGAACATCTAAATGAAACTTTCCATTTAAAGCACGACACCAGGTGTTATTTACAGTGGGACTTGCAGTGTGTGTACATTTATACAGCACTAGCATCACATACAGCAAAGAAATTAAATTAATTTTGTTTCCTTCACAGTTCCCAGGCTTGATTCTTCCTAAAAGCAGCATTTGCTAATATAAGGGTAAGAAACTGAGGGAGAGACTTAATGCAAAATAAAATAGATAGGGCTCAAATCTACATAAACCTAAAAATATCCTCTCAGGTTTTGTGACTCCTTTGGAAAGTCAAAGGACATAAGCAGGGAATATAAAATGACCGAGGGCCTCCTTAAGAGCATCAGAGTATATTCTGCTGTTAGAGGTCTCAAAGCAGGACCTGGAAGGGACCTAGAATCTGCAGAAAGCTCAGCTCCATGCAGTCCTGCTCTGTGCCCTTGTGTGAAGGCAGCCTTGGGGCTGGAGCACTCCCAGGCTCAGGGAACATCCCTCAGTGCCTCTCCAGTATCACTGAAGGACATCAGGATGCCTGAGCACCTCCCAGTGTGCAGAACCTCTGGCACTGGATATGGGTTTTCCAAGACTGACCCCCTTCATAGTCCAAAAGATCCAATACACCACCATTTGTAAGTCCCATAGCATTTCAAGGAATTTTGAAGAGTGATGTTGATATGGGCAAGGAGGGGATCACCCCACCCAGCACAAGCTGCAGCCACCACCACTAGGATGTAGCAGAGCCAAAGGCAGTAACAGGAGCTGTCCTGCACAACTGGAGTAAATAAATCACAATATCACAACCCATTAAATCAACAGGGAATACAAGGAGGCAGAACTCTTATTGTAATACCACCGGTCTTTAATAATAGTATCAACAGTGCTTGGTGTTTCTAGAAAAGCCTGTGTCTGCATGCCCAGAAATTCAGCAATGGACTCCTCCCCCTACAGTGCTGTAGAGCTGAAAACACAAAGCCACAGCAGGTCAGTTTGGGTTCCCTAAACTCACCTTTCCCATGCTACAATGTCCCTGGCTAAGTGGCTGTCCTGGTGTGCCACACGTGCATGAGGAGATCCAGCTGTCCTCTAGAAGAGATCTTTGGGATTTAAGGCAAGTCCCTCCCTGCCTTGGTCCTCTGTGTTCCTGTTGCAGTGAAGTTCACAAATCCATGGAAATGGTGCAGTGCAGAGACCATCAGGGGACCTGTGGTCAGCAGATTTCTCCATGGATGGTCCAGTGTATCCAAGACAGAGACAGTTCCCTGTGCCAGACATGGGCAGGGGAAGTGAGGGAGGAGATGTGTTGGCCCTTGAACAGCAGGGGCAATGCTGATTTTACAGCAGAAATTAAGCTGAGCCGTCAGAGGAGGTGCCTGAGGAGAAATCTTCCCTTGCTTGAGGCTCAAGGATCTGTGACTGAGGCTAAGCCTAGCAGGTGGCCAAGGCTTGAAACTGAGCCCAAACCAAACCCCAGCCAATGCAGAGGGGTCTGCACCCAGCTGTTGTTTTGCTCTGGAGAGCAGCAGTGTGACACCTACACTGATTTACACCACGGCAAGGACAGCAAACAAACACATTGGGAATATTGACTAAGCCTGTCCCCACTGAACTGGGTGGGAGATGTCAGCCCAGGTGCCACAAATGCAATGCCTGAGCTGGAGCTGCTGCCCTGGATCTCTCTGTCCCTGAAGAAGCAGCAGGACTGTCCAGGGCAAGTCACCTCCAGCTTGGCACAGGGCCTGGGCAGGTTCCAATCCATTGCCTCTGCCTTTCAGCTGGGAACAAAGACAATCCATTCAGTCCAACCCTAGGTGTCTCAGCTGGGTGATGGGAGCTCTCCTCAGCTTTTCCTTTCTTCCTTCTCTGCTCATTGTTGCCCTTTATCTCAGGCTCTCATATGCCAGCTGTGCTGTGTGTTTGCTCTCTCCTGTTAGGTCACAAGTCCCTGGTCAAGCCAGGGGTAGGAGCCTTGTCCCAACAGGTGCAATATCCCTTAGCCCTCAAGGGACTGACCCATGGATTTCAGGGTGCAAAGAATTTCCAGGTGACATTGACAGTGAGATCCCGTTACTCTTTACCTTGTCCCAGCTGGTCTGTGAGGTGAGGTTTAGCAGCCTGTGAAAGAGCTGTTTTGTAAGGAAGAAAGGTTTTTAACATTGGATAATATTTCCTAATATTACCTTGCCATTTTTATCTCCTCATGATTTCAGTTTCGTCCTTCTCTGAAAATTAACAGGGAAGTTTTGCAAAATAAATGATGTCATTAATGTCACTGCAAAATGTCAATGGAGAACACAAATAGTCAGGTTTGCTGTGAGCATTGGGTGACATGTAAATAGAAACGTTATGCAAAATAAATATTTAGGCAAATAGGTTCTAGCTCCTCAGAGCTACACAAATGAATACTCCAGAAAATGAAACAAAATTTCTCCCCCTCTGTCCAGTTGCAATGTGGTAATTGGCAAGCACAGCCCAACAAAATGGATGAAACCTAAAGGTCACGGTGACCTTTTGTGTTAAAATACATATTTAAACTGTTTCTCATCATGCAAAAGGACCAGATATTCTTAGAGAAAAAACCCACATTCTGGGCTGTGATTCTGTACAGAAGCTATGAACTGCTGCCAAAGGACATAATTAAATTTACTCCTACCTTAGAGAAGGAACCTTGCTGTTTTGAAGACAAATAAAATAAATAATAATAATAAAAAGCCCTAAGCTACCCATAAAATGAAGAAATGAGGCATAATAAGCTCAGTTATTATAGCAGCTTGTGATTTCATCAATTTCATAAACCTCAGAATAAAGGTCAAAAATCTCAAACAGCCCATTGTAGCCTAGCTGATCCACGAGTATTTATCCCTGATTGACACAATGATAAAAGTGATGCTCATTAGAGGCTTTTACCTCATTGGCAAGGATTTGCTGCTTGTGATCTAACCCTGCTGTGTCCTTCAGCTGCCCCTGCAGCAGCACCATGCTGACTCCCACAGCTGCAGCCTGGGCTGGCCCTGGTGCCAGCCAGCCTAAGTGCAAGGGGCTGTGCCTGTGCAGCCAAAGGCAGGGGTGTGAGACATCACTCCTGCAGGATTTCAGCCTAGCCTTGCTTGGTTTTCTTAAAAAAGAAAAAAAAAAATAGTCACCAAAAAAGTGAAAACAAACAAAAACCAACAAAAAAGATCCAACAAAAGGTAAATGAGAAGATCACCAGCAAAAGTACAAAAGGACTTTTTATGTCACAGAATATCCTGGTTTGACAACTTAGCTGCACTATGTGGTGGTTTCAGATCAATTTTGGTCTGTTGCTGAGCTTGGTGAAAGGATATAATGAGTGTTATCCCATCCATTGTGAGCACTGGTGTGTTATTGAACAGGGTGCTTTTCATTCTGGTTTCCCAAGAAAACACACCCTAAAATACACAACTCACTTTGCCTCTAGGTGCAACAGGACTTAACTCGTATGATAAAAAGGGCACACGAATTTCAGAAATGTTCTTCACAGGATATCAAACTAAACTATGCCACTTAATGGGGAATTTAATGTTCTGTACAGTCAAAGCTTGCTGTGTGCATTCCCTGTGTAACAAGTTAAATGGCTTTAAGTAACTGTGCTTACAGTGCTTCAATGAGACCCAAGTATATTAGAAAATCAAGCATCATATTCTTCAAATAATATGGCTAAAATGCTGGTAAATTCACAGTTACCATTCTCTAGGTATTAGGCAAAAATCTCCTATTTACACTGGATAATATGTACACATTTGGTTTGTGGAATGCTCCAATATCATATCAATTTTTCCTCTGTGAAAGTTGTAGGGAAAAAGCCCTCTTAATCATTATAGAAATATATATTCCCAGCCACTAATACATTTAAATATTTGGTATCTGAATGTAAAGAACAAAGTGTCACTAAGTTGGTCATGACTCCTGATAAACTTGAATTACTGGGATTTGGTTTTAGTGCTACTCTTAAAATCCTCTTCAGGGTGCAGAAATTAGAAATCCTAAATTTTAATAGCTGATCACTTCAATGGGTGTATGTATGGGTTTGCAAGTAGGTGTAAATACATATATATATATATATATATATAATTATTTGGGTATTTATCTTCCACAGCAAGAAGGTGTCTAGTGATTCCCTGTGCCCAAGTGAAGACAGTAAAGGGCTTTGAAGCTCTGAGTCTTCTGAGACAGCTGAGCACCCACCCTCACATCCTCGAGAAATCAGGACTCCCACTCTTGCAGGTGGGTGGAGTAGTAATCCCAAAATCAAGACAGCTGGGGCCTCTGGCCACATCTGCAACTCTTCCCCCTATTGCTGGAGCTCACCTAGAGCAGGTTTGTTACCTGCCTTCCCTGGATGCTCTCTGTGCTTGGCCAAGGAGTGCTGGGCAGGCAGGGCAGGGCAGGGCAGGGTCTCCCAGCTGGGCAGAGGCAGCAGGGTCGGGTCTGTCCTCCCGTGTCACACCCACGCGGGCACCGAGCCGCTGTCTGCGCCTGGTGTCCTCGCAGGGGGATGGACAGGGACAGGGGGGGCTCCCAGCATAGGCAGGGAGGAACCAAGCTCTGCAAGGGGTCTGTGGGGGCTGCATGCACCAGTCGTGGCTGTAATAAGGTCAGGAACGATGGTTTGGTTTAAATCCCTGCGGGTTCTTCTTTCCCTCTGCCGTCTCGCTTTGAGGTACCGACACAACGGTACAGAACGAACGTTTTGGGTTTTCCAGACATGGCTCTTTCTTGTTCTTCTTCTACATCTGCCCCCCCACCACAAGCCCCCACGGCCTCTGTTGCTCACATCAGGACCTGTTCTCGAGTCTCTGGCAGGCGCAGAGCGAGCAGGCCACCTCCAACCAGGGCGGAGGAGGCCAGAAGGATGGGAACCACCTTGGTGATCCCTACGAAGGAGGAGAAAATGGAGTTCCCCAGGATGGCACCAAACTTGCAAAGCCCGTTGAGGATGCCAAAGGCTGTTGCCCTATGGGGAGGAAAAGCAGAAAGCAATGGTTAGGAGGCAGGTTCTGGCACAACTACAGAAGGTTTGGATGGGTGATGTTGTGAATGCTCCTATGGTGCCCAGGCTATGCTTCTAGCAAGTAAAACTGGGTGGAATAAATAAGTAGATAAATAGATGTAGCTGGTTTGCGTGTCTGTGTGAATGAGGAGAATGTCTGTGTGCACTCATTTCTCCTTTTCATCTCACCTTCTCCCTAGCCCTAGAGTGGCCCATTCTGTCAGCCTTTGCCCTCCCCAAAGACAGCAGGACAAAATCTGCTCTAGACCTCCTCAAAGCCCTTCCAAGGGCTGCCTGGAGTGGGTTGTCACCAGAGAAGCAACCACAGCTCTATTCTAAATCCTGTTTCACCCAGCAGCTAAATGCCCACTACTTTCAATGTACAGTCCCTCTCCTTCATTTCTGGCTTCCCCCAACAGTCTGAAAAAGGCAAAAAGGGGCTTATAATGACGTAAGAAAAGTTTTAATCCACAGGACATTGTCCCAAAGTCGTCTGCTCTTCCCCATGTCCCAAATCACTTTGTGTACATGGTTTTCTCCTGGTTTTGGAGGGGAGGGCTGTTCCAGAGATGAGCCATGATGAGAGGCTTGGGGATGCAGTGTGAAAGGCCAGACCTTCATGCACATCCATGGAAATGACAGAGTACTTCTTTCATTTGGTGCTCTAGAACTAGTTGATCTTTAAGGTCCCCTCCAACCCAAACCATTCTGTGATATCATGATTCTATGATTCTTTGATTTATCAGCCCATAATTTCCATTTTGCCATGTGATCCCTGTGTTCAACCTGACACACATGCAGAACTATGCTTTCAAATGTCTGTTTTGACCCAGGATTCCACAGCCCTGAAGGACTGGTGAAAGTAAAATAAATAAAAACATACAGCTCCCCCACCTACATGTCTCTAGGCTGGCCTTTTCCGTTGGGAACCCGGAGGACTAGGTGGAGGGTGGAGATTAAAGGAGAACAGTTCTGAGCACCTTTTGTCCGTGGGGTAGAGCTCCACGGTGATGACATCCAGGGCGTTCCAGGCGGCGATGCTGGCCCCACAGAAGAGGCACTGCCAGCCGATCATCGCCGACTCGCTGTTCCCGAAGAACAGGAAGAAGCAGCACACGGCTGAGATCAGCATCGAGCCGCCTGCAGGGGGAAACCAACAGAAAAACGCTGGCATCATCTTCCCCTGGCCACAGCTGAGCGAACTCATTTGTTAAAGATGGCTTTCAAGTGATGGCATTTCATCCCAATGAGAATTAAATCTGTGAGAATCCAGAAACACCTTGATGCTGCCTATCTGTCATTCTCTGACGCTGGAAGCCAGCCTGGAAATGTTCTCAATGTCCACCTGATCTTGCTGATAGTCCTGCTCTACAAAGACTGTGAAGACAGGCTTTTCCAGGCAGGCTTCCAGCATCTCAGACTTCCAGATGGGCCAGCAGAGGCAAGTAAACATGAAAGTCAATGAGGAGGAAGCATCATTGTGAAGGTTTTTCAACTTGAGTTTCAAGTGATAAGCTTGTGCATTTCATATCATATCACTTGACACATTTCTAGTCCCAATTAGGATAATTTACAGTCACTTGTATGAAGCACTTGAGGTCTCTTTTAATTATAAGAACATCATTCGATTTCATGGCACATTTGCACAGGAGCCATAATTTCATGAACATCACCGAGGGAGAAAGTGAGAGCATTCATGCTCAGTTAGGCACAGTTCAGATTCAGAAATATTAATAGCTACATCACTGCTTTCTACCCCATTGGGAATTTTCAACTGAAAGATGAAATTTGGGAAAAATCAAGCTATTTTTCACCAGAATGTTCTGTTATCACTGAAATATCTCCATTTATTACCAGGAAAGCAAACAATTTTCTCTGTTGTTTGGTGGTTTTGGAGTCAATTTAGCACCATCCAAAATAATTTGGATGCTGAAGTGTAACTAAAATGCTTCAATGTGGACATAATGTTGTATCTTGCCACTGCAGTGGGCTGGCTATGAAAAGCTGCTGTGCAGGACTGCATGTCCACTTCTCCTCCATGGTACAAGGCCAAACCACATTCCCCACAGTGTGGTGTGGATATTCCCCCTGCTGCAAAAGGCCAGCCCAGCACTGGTGAGGGCACCAAGAGATCTGCTGTTTTGCACAAGAGAAGGTTTGGCAGGATGTGATAGAAATGAACCAAAGCCCCAGTGAGGCACATAACACAAAGGAGAAATTCAGTTTTACTGTTAAGCTGACCAGAAATAATATGTTCGACAGAGTGATACAGGTGGGATGCCAGAAGGCTCTTTCAATTGGAAATTCCATAGTGAAATGTTTCAGCATGTCATTACTAATTTTTGTCCTGTTCTCTTCTTTTTGCAGGAGAAATAAGCATTTAGGGCTCCAGCTGTCATCTCAATTCCAAATGAAAATGCTGAAATGCTGACATGCTTGCAGGATGGACAATCTGATTCTCATTCAGCTTCCTCTAATTTATTTCTCACAGACCCTCTGGTTTGTTTGGGTCTTTTTCAAATTCACCACATGAGTGCTCATTTTCCCTCAGTGTAAATTCCTGAGACAGTCATCTTGCTGTACTTTAACCTGACTGAAGGTGAGGCTGAGCTAAACCTTCCCTCTGTTCTCAGAGGAGAGAGAGGAGCTCAAGAGAGTGATTCATCCCTTACCCCTGAGCCACATCCCTGATTTTATTACCTTCCTTTGGCTGTCCCTCAGGGCATGATTCCCATATCACGGGATGAGAGCAAGGTCTGAACCCTGGAGGCTGCAACACCAGCAATTCCCAAAGTATTCATAAAGCTGATAAGGTGATAACTTGATAACTTATTCCCATGCTAAAGGGTGGCTCCTTTCTTGGCTGTGACATGGTCAGTTAATGTACCATATGGTCTCTGAAGCTGCTTGTGCAATCATGTGAAAATCAGATAAAAACCAAAAGAGGGAACTCCTAGGCTGTCAAGCAGCCACATCAAATAACCTTTGTGAATATCCATTGCTTCAAGCAAAATGTTCATTTATTTATACAGAGGCTTTGGACTTCAGCAGCAACTCAAAAGGACCAAGAGGTCCTTTTTTAGCTCTGACCCTGATTTGCTGAACACTGCAAAAACATGCAGGATTTGACACAAAACGCAAAATTAAAGAAAAAAAAAAAGATGTTACAGACACACAGAAAAGCAGGGTGAGGAGGAGGGGAGTGGGTCAGTTGCTCACTGCCATGGATCACCTGCCTCACCCTCTAGTCTTTATCCTTCTGCTCCTTTTGTTTTGGGGATGACTCATTCCCACCAGAGCCATGCCAGCAGCAGGGCTCTCTGCAGGGCTGGGCTCCACCTTGTCCTGCCTCATCACCCACCATCCCCACTTACCAATCATCTTTATCCTCCCAATTTTGTCCATGAGCAGGGCAGAGATGATGTTGCCTGGCAGCACAGACAGACTGCCCAGGAAGCTGACCAGGTAGATCAGAAAATCATTGTCCTCCTCAAAGTCGATGTGGCAGCCTTCCTTCTCCTTCATGAACGTGCTGTTGATGAGCCTGCAGTTGATGAATTTGTGTTCGTAGAGATCTGTAAGGGAAAGAGGCAAAGGCTTGACTCTGCTTGGCTGAACTCTCCTCATACAACAGCAAGGACCAAACCAAAGACCCAAGAGAAGTTTTTTATCCAATGGAAATGGCCAGGGAGTATTTATTTCAGTGGAAATTTATTAGAGTGGCAAACTCTAACTGAGTCTTTGGCTCCTGGTAGATGCAAGCTCATACACTCCTTTTTTTGTGGAGTGTACTCTGTATCCCCATGCCACAAGGACAGGGCAATGCAGGCTTTGGTTTACATAGCATTACCATTTGGTCTTTATTAGAGTAGAAGTTAAGAGCTTTTTTTGGTATAAGTTAGTGGTTATTTTACAGATGATGATCTTCAGTTGCTACTGCTTGAAATTATATTTTAATCCAGTTTTACTGAGTAGAGCTGTAAAGTGCTGAGAATTTTGCCGTTACTTTAACTTGTCAGGGCCTGAGCACAGAATTTTGCATTTCCCATACAGCACCCAGAGACACCAGAAGCCATGGGGTTAAAGTCACTGATGGAGCCACCTGAGGTCTCCTTCCAAATGCATCACACTCTTTTCCTCCAGCATCACTCTCATTACCCAGCACACACTCAAACACAAAGATCCCTACCATCCTTTCTCCCAGAAAGCAGATAAAATAGTTCTAATAGAATAGTTGTCTGATAAAAAAAAAAGTTCCTAGTTACAGAGATGACACCGCAGCAGGAATCCCATTACCGGTGTTATAAAAGACAGTAGAGATGATGGTGCAGTTTTCAAAGAAGGTCTCACTGGATCTCACATCTTCAAAGTAGCAATCCTCAAATAATGAATCCTCAAATCTCACTTCCTTGAATTTCATGCCAATAAATCTGTGGGGCAGGAAACAGAACTTCATTCTGTGCTTTGTGATATTTTCTACACTGTATAGTGTGCAGTGGCTGTTTCAAGAGACAGGGCACTAATTCTAATTTCTAGTGTCATTTACAGAAAAGGTGTTGCTTGAATGCATAACTCCCTCCAAGTCCTTCTGTGTTTTATTAGGAGAGGAAGGTCTGAAGAGCATTTTTATAAAAGAGACATGGATCTTTAGGATTTGTGCAGTTTTTCTATTTCTCAAAATAATCACATCTGACAAAATGTGTTTCTAAAGCTGAGGGGACACAAATCCTCTTGTGTTCAGTCCTAATCTGTCTGAAGAAGACAGAATTCCACTCAATGCAGGGCATTTCCTTCATGAGCTGACCTTGCTGCCTTCCTTAGTCTCCCCCTTCCTCCATCATAAACAAAACCAGACATTATCAGGAGCCTATTGAGCCATTTGGTGAAAGGTTTCTGACAGTTGTTTAAACTCAAAATGATTTTTTAAGTGAAAATGCAGTAGGGATTCTGGAGAGAGGGGAGATTATCTGAGTTCTGCTTGTAACCATCTCTGTTTGAGGTTTATTACTTATCATGTAATGAAAACAGATTTCACTAAAAATAATAAACTGTGTCAGGTGATTGATTTCTCCTGTGATGGGAAGTGTGACATATCTGACCTGGCTGCCTGAAGGATGACACAATATTGATTTACCTGTGAGATTTTGCAGGAACACTGAGAAGATGTATTAGGTAATGCACAGCCACGTTTAGAAGATGTAAGCAGCTATTAAGAACAAGCATTATTGCTCCAGTTAAAGAGGCCATGACTGTCACCAGATGAAAAAAAGCCTTCTAACATAAACTCTGCAGCTTAATTGAATTGAGCACTTTTAACACAGCGTAACGTGATGGTTGTTTACACCTTCAAATGAGCACTGCAGGGCTTCTTGACTGAGCCTACTAACAGAAATTATTAATGCACAAAATACCACAAGAAGATTATTCAAGTGTTTTGCTCCACGTAGAGGGTCTCACAGGTTACAGCAAAATTTAAGCTGTTCTGCATTTGCTCAGTGATGTATTTGCCTGTGATGCATTTACTCCCAAAGGTTGTTAAAACCCATTTCCCCCCCTGCAGTTTGCTTTCTTAACACCCAGCTATTGAAGAGTCAGATAGCAATGGCCTAGTGATCCGTGGAGTTTTAGCTCACAGCCAAGGGCTGCAGGGAAAACTCAGCTGTAAACCATACTGAGATAACTCCTGGGCATTACTGCAATTTAGCTTGATGAGGCTTTGAGTAATTGAAATGGAGAGGGCCAAGGTGGGAGAATAGTGATTTACATCACAGTTTTATGTCTTCATCCAGCCAGGTTCTGAGTATCCTTAATTCTCAATGGAGTTAGTGAAAATTCAGCAGCTCCTCTAGGCATAAGAAAAGTGTCCCCAGTCCCTAAATTTGACTAACATCCACTTCTTACCACTTTCTTTTGGGGAACAGGAATTGTGGGGCTAGGTTTGCATCATCAAGCTCAGCTCCTTGCTGCAGGGAAGGTGCATGGAAGGACGTTAGGACATGTATTGGGGTTCTCCACCAATGTATATCAAACATATAACAAGGAAATGGTTTCTGAGGGGATTGAAACAACCTGGCTGGGCAATGAGACGTGGTTTCAGCTGTGAAAATTAAAACAATGAGTGTTTTGTGTAACATTGAACATCCAGTGGGACCCCCCCACATGGGGAGGAGCTCCTTCCAGCAAGGCATCTGGAGCAGCATCCTGTTAGGGCAATGAGATCACAGAAATTACAGAGGTTTTTTTCATTTTTATTGGGATTTTGAATAGTAGTAATGGAATGACTAGGATTTACATTGCTGTGGAACATAGAGTGGTTGGGGTCCAGGCTGGATGCAGAAGAAAAAACAAGGCCAGCCCAAATAGAAGGAAAAAAGGAAGGAAAGCAATGATCTGCTGGAGCAAATGCACTGACTTCAAAACACTGAAAGAGAATATGACTCACTCATTCGTGGGGAGATAGTGACTGCAGGGGGAGAAGCACCCCAGTATGGCCATAGCCCAGCTTGCACTAATGGGCTGCAGGATGCAGACTGGGGTAATTCATATAGAGGACTTCAAGAAGAAATAGCTTTTTATTTTGGAAATACAGCAGCAATTTCATTTCAGTGTCTGCCCAAGCCCAGCAGATGTCAGTGTGGGCTAAGGAAAAAGAAGTCACCTCTGCATCTAGGGCTGCCCAGCATGGCCAGGTGGGCACTTGCTGCCCTGATCCCAACACAGGGCTGCTGGAAGCAGGACTCCTCACAGGCATCCCCTAGGTTCTGCAGAAGTCAGTGACAGAGGCAAAGTAGGTGGAAAAAAAGGATTAAAATGATATTTTGTCTGTCAAAAACTGCCTCTGGGACTTGAGAGATTTAGATTGAGTGTCCAAAAGAACAACAGAGAAGTTCAACTTGATGGAAAATGGAAAAGAAAGAGCTTTCTAGAAATTTATTTCAGTTTGAATACATCAAAGCAAATTCTGTTCACTTACTTGTCATTCCTGTATTCTCCATTTCTATGGATCTGGTTTTCCAGGGTGAAATTAAAGGTGAAATGGGACACTTCTTCCTCATCAAAGATCTTCACTCGGGATTCATATGCCTCATCTTGGAAATAGCGGATCATGTCAGGGAACCAGACAATAAGGCCATAGTAACTGCAGCAGGATTGGGAGACACATCAGGGACACAGGATTCTTCCAAAGATCCACTTCACAGCTTGTGAGCTCGTTAAACTCCAAATGTGAATGCATGTCTGACACAAATCCTTGCTCAGTTCTGACACAGGACTAAGCAAAGTGTTTCTGCACTCTAAGCACCCTGATCTGCTGATCTCAGATGTCTGTGGGTCCATTCTCCTTCGCTTGGACAATTCATTTCAGCTCCCCTTGGCTGGGGAATGAAGAAATGTGCTAGCCTTTCTACCCATTAAATTAGCAGAGAAGAAACAAACTGGGCTTATTTCTGTAAGTGTGCAGTTCAAGTGAAAATTAGACAAAATTTACCTGTAGTTTAGATTTAGACTCCCCTGAGTGGTTTTGATCTAGACTAAGGAACAGCTGAGAGTCTGGTAGGGTTGTGTCTTTTTTGTGTTTTGGTAGGGTTGTGTCTTTTTCATTTGTCTTTACAAGAGCAAATGAAAGATCTAAAGGTGAGAAAGTCAATCTATTACTGTACTACCAATCACTTCTCAAGTCCTGATTTGTTCAAAGCACCTTGTACTTTATATAAAGCAATCAGATTGATCAATATTTGTAGGAGAGCAAGGCTTAGTTCACAAAGACCCTTTAAAATAAGACTAGGATTAATTTTGTAATAGTTTATTTACATGTGTAAATAACTATCCAGACTCTGAATAGTGCTTTAGTTTCCTGAAAAATATAAAGAAGTATCTTCCTTACCTTAAGGCCATTGTAAACCAAACCACAGCCAGCATCAGTGTGTTCATCCTGTACTGGGCTGTTAAACAATATAGCACATTGTCCCAGACCTACAAATCCACAAGAAGGAATTAGCTGCCAGGACACCCCAGCAGACACTTGACAGCTTAATTTCTGAGTGCATCATAAACCTGATGTCAGAAAAATGGGTTCATTAGAGGAAGGTCAGATGTGTGGCTTATATTCAGTGTTTTTTCAAAATTATATTTATTGAGTAATAGCTTACAAAAAATCACTTATTCATCTCAGTGCCAGAGTACTTGATCTGAGCCCTCTGTAATGAGCTGGAGTGCATGATTAGTGCTGGATATGAGGCAGTGTCACTCTCAGGCTATATCAGCAAGTGGGGATATGAGATTCTTCTCAGACCCTCTGACAACTTTATCTTTTCAAATATATGTATGGTGTCAGGAGTGCTTTCAAACTGAGATTGAAAGCTCTCTGAAGAGCAAAAGCCCAAGCACAGCTGGCACTTTAGGAGGTGTAAGATGAAATCAGGTAGGGATGAAGCCAAGCAGGAGGCAAACCAAGACCTGCTTTGGACTCATTGCAGAAAATGCTGCCAAGAACATGAGGGGATGTAACTCCTCAAGCTCTTATCTTGCCACGTAAGTATAGTAATAGTATAGCACCTGCATTGCTATTAAGAAGAACTTCCCTTTATTTTCTGCTCATCCTTCAAGACTAGAAGTTCTAGCAAGGTTTTCCACAGTCCTACATGGGCATTAGGTGAGCAGCATAGCAGGTGTGAAAGGTTAAATTAGCCTAGGAGACAATACAACATTCTTAAAAACTTGGTCTCAGCAGGAACAAAGAGCAAGCACTTTCTGCCTCCACTGCAAGTGGCAATTTCACTTAGGCTTGGGAAGAGAGAATCAATATTTATCTGCTCAGGAGGAGAGCCAAGTGCTTGGGGCTGTGGCTGCTCGTGGAAGCTCTGCACTGCTGGATGACAGTGATGGTCACAGGGGCATTTTGGGGCCTGGCTGGCAGCATGGCAGCTTGCAGATGCACACATCTGCACAGAAATTGCAGTCAGATTACAAATCTTTGCAAAAACCTGAAGATTTTCTGAGGTGAGAAACCCTTGAATCAGGCTTTCAAGGAACAATGACCTGAAGTAAAGAGGTACTGGAGCACCATATGAAGTTTTTTTCCTTCTCTTTACCTGTTTTAAAGTAGTTGTGATTCTGACCAGCCACCGCTGGTACCAGGTCCCTGTTGAGCTCTGGATTTCAATAAATTCATCTACTTGCTTTGGAGTTTTGATATAGGAAACCTGGAGAGAAAAAAAAAAAGAAGGAAAAAAAAATTGGACTGCAGTTTCTAGAATTGATCTTGGGTGGATTTAAATTCCACTGTTTTCTGGGCAATGTTTCCACCTAATAACCCTTATTATTTTTTCCTTGAAAGGTAGCATTAGCAATTGAACTCATTGATTTAATTACAGCAAGAGACTAATAACAGAAATAAGCCTTGCCTTCCTTCTTTTCATCCACCCCTTCATTCTCTCTCTCTCTCTTTTTCCATAAAATATTTTAAGTACATCATGTCCACTTCAATCTTTCATTTGCTAGGCTGATGTACCTATATACTACCTTATTTCTCTGTCTTAAGATTCCCACCACAAATTAGGACTCAGAAAGCACAGTAAAAATTATCTCCAAGATCAGCCACTTGTACCCAAACTGTGTCCTCAGGATTTCATTCTTCTAAGACAACTAGCAGGAATATTTCTCATTCAACATATTTTAAATACCACTGACAGAACTTCTATGACAAATGAATGTGTGGATGGGAATCTTTGCAGCTGAAAATGTATCCTGCCATCAAGTGAGCCCACACAATGCAATCAGTTTGCTTCACCAAAAGAATCTGAATTTTCACTGCTGAATACCTGAACTGGACTGCTTAGGAAAACTTACAAATGTATACCAGTAAATATTTGCTTAGTAAATTTAATTAAAGGACACATTCAAGGAAAACAGAACTGTTTGTAAACACATGGAGGAGGCAAAAATCTGCTGAATAAATTTCTGTGTGCGAACAAGCGCCTTGGCTCAGCTCTGGAGTCTCCACATTCCTCCTCCTGGCACCGATTAAATGTCAGATCTGGGAACTGTCCCATACAGGCTGACTCACCACAAACTGACAACTTCTGGCCTGTCAGAAAAGCACAAACCCTGACAGTTTGTGCCACACCAGGAGCACTGATCACCCTCCTGTGCCAGCGGGTGTCAGTACATCGCGGCTCAGCCGCGCCTCGAGGTGCGACGCCCAGCTCAGCTCCTCCACTGCAGTCATGACTCTGGAGCAACGAGCACTAATGGAGGCTGTACAGCTGCTCCTTCATTCTCCTACTCAGCTCAGACTCTCATAGTGCCCTACTTTGTGAGATATATATGTTTATATTTGAGCTTCATCTCCCAGCTCAGCATTACAGCAAAGCCAGTGATGGATTTGAAGTAAACGTCTCTCTCACCTTTGCTATCAGGGCTTGCATTACTCAAATGGTTGATAGCCTAAAAATAACACATGCTCATTAAGATCCTACATGAACCTGCATGCAATTGTCATGCTCAGATATGAAATTTTATTTTCCTTGAAGGATCACTCCCAAGGGGCACAGTCTCATGACAACCCTTCTGAACATGGAGTGTGGCTCTCCTTCTTGATCAAAAATACATGTTTCACACACAAGTGTATCTCCTTTTTTCCCATCCTTTAAAAGCATGTGTGCTCTCATCTTTAAAAGAATAAATCAAGAGTTCTTCCCTGGCTGGCTCACCAGGATTTTAACACTGAATTATAGTAATTTGCAGCTAACCCCAGCATAAACCTTTCCTCTGATTTTACTATTAACGACTCTGCTGGTGTGACCTTTTTCACAACAAGCAGCAGACCAATGAGTAATAGCCACTCATCCCACTTTCCCTTGGAGAGATTAAAGACTGGATATGAGGCAGGTGGAGTTTGGAAAGCTCATTAGAAAGTACATGAAGTTTAATCAGACTTTGATTAGAAGCCAGAATGGAGAAAGGAGTGACTCAGGTCTCCCACATGGCTAATATGTCTCTTATTTGGTTTTTGTCTCTCAGAGCAAGCCAATTAAATACGTGCATAATTGAGAAATCACTGATTTAAAGGATGTAGAATAACACCA
Source organism: Urocynchramus pylzowi (assembly GCA_013397555.1). NCBI lineage: Eukaryota > Metazoa > Chordata > Aves > Passeriformes > Fringillidae > Urocynchramus > Urocynchramus pylzowi. The sequence goes on along the minus strand of VZRH01003307.1, from coordinate 1,394,159 downwards.
GGAATGAAGAGTACTTGCTGCAATTGACAGACTTGACTAATTCTCAGGAAAACAGACTGGCATCTAAGTTTAAAGACACAAAATGTTTCTCACAGTCCTTTTTCTGGTTGCTGGGGGAGAGATTACATTGAAAGAGTCCAGAGGAGAAATAAAGTCATGCTGTGCTGCACTGAGGAGGGTATGTCCAGCTTTTCTTACCCAATGGCTTTGCCCAACTCACCGTGAACACCCTCTCTGGCTCACCCTTGGCCCTCATGTTGGTGTCATGGACTTGCTTGAGTATCATCCAAGCTTCATCATGTTTACCAATCTGAAAACACCAAAGAGAAGGAAAGCAACTGTTGAAGCTCTCAGCTCTGTAATTTATCAAAGCACAGTGAGAAGGCAATTCTAGAGGTCCAGCATAGTAGAGAAGCACACAGACAGCCTGGGCTGCATGAAACCCTAAGAGCTGAAAGCATGGCCGGTAGTCAGAGTGCAGCATCTTTGTGCTGGAGAAAGGAATTGTCCTAAAACTGCCTGAGGGAGAAAAAGGGTCAGGGATAGAGCTTTAAAAACAGATGAAAGAAGAAGAGATGGATGAGGAGAACTGGACTCTCATCCCAACTCTGCTAAAGACTTGCAGGCTTGAACTATGTATTGCTACATTTCCCATCTGTGAAGTGGAGATACAGAAACTTAAGATTTCCAAGGTTTAAGTATTTTACTCAGTGAAATGTACTTTACCCTTTGCTCTACCACCAGGATTCAGTAGTTCCATGCCCAAACTCTGTGAGATGTTTTCAAAGTGCCTTTGTTGGACATACAAAATTCCCATCTCTCACTACCTTCCTTCTGTACCCCATCTGGCAGTGACACACTAATCATCAGTGATTGACCCCACAGTCTGCAATCTTTGGACTTCAAGCAGTCTGTGGAGCTGGTGTAGACACACAGGAGTGACTTTGCCTCTGAGCTTGTGCTCTGTGTGTTTGATGGGACAAAGAAAGACAGACAGCGACACATTAGGGACCTGCCATCCTCTGCAGATATCAGAGATGAATATCTTACCTCCAGCAAAAACCGTGGGCTTTCAGGCATGAATTTCAGCGCCACCAGGGAGGCGATACAGGGCAGAGCACACACGAGTACAAAGACTCTCCAGCTGTGGAAGTGGTACTTGGTTCCCATACTGAACCCCCAGCCTGGAAACAGCAAGAGCCAACAAGTAAAAATACTGACCAGGAATTCTGAGTTTTCCTCTGCTCGTGCAGCTCAGAACTTTGCAGCTCTGTGTGACACAGGACAGGATGAAAGTTTGCTATTCTTAGTAAACTTAGTAAAGGTGGCTCTTGGAGGCTCGATAGCATGCTCAGTAGATAGCAGCAAGTTCATGTTCATTACAGAAATTGGAGCATGCTCAGGCTCTGCCTCTTAAAAACCTTCTTTTATCTCTGAGTTTAGAAATCACCTAGTGACAGGAACAGCTCAGAGCAGCTGCTGGCATGTAAGGCTGGCAATGGTACAGGAATAAGGGCCACAATTGATCTCTTCTCAGTGATGTTACTGAAGGTTTACAAAGGTTAAATCTCTGATCTCAGAGGCACAGTAGAGACGGCTTCTTTCCATCTCCTACATCACATATGTATTTCACATTTCATGAAGTGAGCAAGAAAAGCAAGTTTATTTTTTTCCAGACCTACAAAACCTGAGCTGGGGTTCAAACTCAAAAACATCAAAATCCTAATCCTGCATTTGAGATAAACCCTCTCCTGCTTTTTTCCTGGTGTTTGACCAAGTCAGGTATTCCCCGGCTAAGGACTGGAAAGTACAGCCTCATTCTCTTACATTGCTCCATTCCCTCTCCCTAAGCTCAAATCTCATAAGGAGTGTTAAAATAATTTTTTTCTATAAAAAATTTATTCACATAATAAGGAAACCATCAAGCAATGGGTTTTGCAGAGGCCTCATTGGAGCCAGTCGTGGTGTTCTAATGATTTCACAAAGTTCCAAAAGAGTAGGTGGAACACTGGAAATCAAAAAAAGAAGCTACAAAAACACAATATCAAAAAGTCATCTGAAAATAATTGTAATGTAAATATCTAAGGGCTTTTAAAAGCAAATGTTGTTGCAGGTAATAGAATTATTTCTACCTGAAACCACTGCAATAAGTTTACATATTTCTTCCAACAGTCTCTGTCATGTCAACCAAAAGCATGAATATTTCTTTATACTGAACGTGCTTTAAATGTGCTAAAAATGAAATGATGGATAGGTAAATGTTAGTGGTTTCCTTTGTGGGTTTTGTGAACTGTCCTACTTTCCTCAAACAGGATTTTGCAAACAGCTGGTGTCACTGAATACTGGGGGAATTAATCTTTTCCAGTAGATATTTGCTTCTGGTGTCTTCCCAGGTTATATATACAAGTTACAAGGAATTCCATGTGACATGCAGACTTTTGCTTCTCAGAGCACAAGTAAGTTTCAGTTTACAGCCATCTACTTTTTCATTCCCACTTCCAGCTGAGGGCAGGGAACCCATTCCACTCCTACATCCATTTAGGTGAAGTCAGAAGTGGCTTCAGCCCATCACATGCTGGTCAGATGTGTCACCAGGTATACAGCCCTGACAGTGTGGACACTTGGCTAAGGGAAAGCACATGTGCTGTCCTCACTGCTGTCATTCACAGCATCCAGCAATTCCCTGACTGAAGTTGCTTATTTATGATAACTGGATCAACTTTTGCTATATAATCTCAGTCCATTTTTTCCCTGAATAAGCTGACATTTAGATTAAGAGCTCAGGCTCCAGCAGTATAATTCAAGGGCTGCATTTGAGGCTTTAGATGGAAAGCAGCCCCATCCAGTCCTATTTGCAGCCTTAGTATCCATCAGTCAATCCTGCAGTCAATTTATGAGACCTTCTGTGAGCACTTCAGGTATCTATTATTTTCAGTGATACTTATGCTGGGATGTGTAAGAACTGTCACTACCTGTGCAAGGGTTTGGGGTGGTGTAGTGGTGTAGGGATGGGGTGGTGTAGGAATTCAAAAGCACAAATTACCGTAATGCGGGATGATGCTCCAAGCCATTGCTGAAGCATAAATGCCACCAATCATCCAGAACATGCAAAGCCAGCTCAGGTGTTCCCCCCTCTTCTCACGAGACAGGAATTCAGAGAAATAGGCAAACACGATGGGGAGGGTGCCCCCAATACTGAGGAGAAAAAACAGCACGTGAGAAAAATGAGAGTCTGCTTCAATGTTTTTGTGGTTAGGATTGCATGTTTAATGAGGGAAGGTCACACAGATGGGCTGCTCAGAAGTGAGACTTGGAGGAAAAATGCAGATCTCTCTTTGGCTGCACTGGTCTTAGACATCAAAGATGAACAAGATCCTTCTCATGTTCTAAAATTTTCTAATGAATTTTCTGTAGTTTGTACAAACCCAGAGTAATACCCTGCTCTTCACTTAAACATCTTCTCTTGTTATTTCATGATCACTCATTTTAGGAAGGCAAAATACTGGCAGCCAGTATGCTGGGTCTCTGCATACTCCCACTGGAGTCCTTGGAGGTGGGCATTTTCCAGTCTCACCCACAATTCTGCACATTTTGGGCAGTACCAGAAGAACATCAATGATCAAACCTTCCCACCATTACAGCTCCAGGGGTCAAGAGTGAGGTAACACAGCCACACGTCCCAAATGGCAATGCCATCCTGGCTGGGCACCAGGGGTGCATCTCCTGAGCAGCTTTACTTGTCCCACCCCACCCACCCACACTGCCCAGCTGTGCTGGGGCTCCTCCAGGCCAGATTCACCAGGTACCCACCCGAGGCCTGAGATAAGGCGGCAGAAGAGGAAGAATCCGTATCCCTGGACGAAAGAGGAGAGGAACGCAAAGGCAGCATTGATTGCAAGTGATATGATGAGGCATTGCTTTCTTCCCAGTTTGTCAGCGAGGCCACCCAGCAAGACAGCCCCCACCATCATTCCTAAGTAGACTATCAAGCCTGGAAGTGAGAGAGACAATCAGCTTGTTAACAGGGTGGAAATAGTACACTGCGTAGAAGCAGATTTGAGGGTGCCCATGTGGCAGCTGATGTCGTCCTGGCATACTGTGCAATAAAATAGAGATACTCCTAACCACCCCAAATCTCAGACACCAGAAACTCTGCCCATTGGCAGGACAGTAATTTTCCCATCTCGTGCCTGAGAGCTTGCATCACTTCAGGGAATATGGACATACCCTCATTTGACCAGAGCCACATCTTTCCTTCCCAACCTCGCTGCTCACATATCCCCTGCACGTAAGCAATGGCCAGGCATAAGCAGCTTAGAATGCACGTGTCCCAGCTATGTGCCATCAACAATACAGCAGAAGTCTGATGTCTTAACTCCTCTGACCCCCCTGAGTGCAGTGGGATGGAGGATGTGTAGGGAGAGGCTCTGTCAGGCTGCTGTTTATGCTCAGAAAGCTGTGAGAGCAGAGAGGCTGATGAAGCACCGTTAAATCTCTTTGCAGTGTTTCATCTCTTTCACTCTCTGCTTTTCCCAGCTGTATCTGAAAGGATCAGTCTGTTACCCAGACTCACCTCGTGTAGCTCAGCTACTTCCTTCGTTACTGAGCCAAGATCTGGTGTCTAACTAAAGGTCACCTTACTCAAGAGTGCAGTCTTCATCTGAAAATTTCAGGAGAAGGGGGAATCTAAGGCTTGTCTGGATAGTTTGCTCTATAGAGTTACTCTCTAACATCCTTAAGAAAGACGAATTCTTCTTTTTGACCTGACTTCACTGAATTTTCTGCTATGGGGTCCTCAAAGACAGTCTCAATGACTCATTTAGTGCCAGGCTGAATAGGAGAGAATGGGTTTCCACTCTGAGCAGTCTCCCTGTACCCTGCTCTGTTTGTGCTTGCCACTCTCCTGGAGAACATGGCAGCTGTCCTTTGCTGTTCTACTGCCACTGCTGCAGAAGGGCCACAGGTTTTATTGCCTTTTGCTTTATGCAGGTACCAGCGTAAATAAAACTAGTTCATAATGCTCAAAGGTTCAGGAATCTATTTTTTAATTTATTTTATCTACTTTCCAGATGTAGTTCAGAAGAAATTGGTTGCAACCACAGCTTTTCCTGGGGAGCACAGAGGTACAAGAGGCTGCTCCCAAGAATACCTCCTGCATCATATCAAGCCCCATTGACAGGATTGTAGCCTATGTCTGTAGGCTGCACAGTCCTGCTGTGGAGATCCTGATGGGGCCTGGCCATGACTGGATGTGATCCAGATGGGCTGAGCCATTCCAGGATAGAGAACATCTGCTTGCTGGAAAGCAGAACTTGCAGTGCAGGGAATTCTTGAAGGAAAGGGATGATGCTTGAGGATGTCTGGAGACTGGGGACATGTCAGGTTCAAGACCCGGTTGAGCAGGGGTTGAAGTAAATTCACTGCCTTAATAGGAAACATTCCTCATCACTGATTGAAGAACTACAGCTAAAAGAAACCTTTTTCAGGCATGGTAGACTCTTTTGAGGTTCTTTCCTCACCTTGAATCAAGCTTGGCTTCTCTTGAGAGCCAACACCTTCCCCAGGTCCTGTTGTGTCAAATACACTTGGAAGACAAGGTGGCAATGAATGTTTTTGTAATTCATTAATGTTTAAACAAAACAATCAGTTTGGTGGCTGAAGGCAGCTCTGTGCCATCCAGCAAAGCCAGCTAAGGGCTAATGCACAGTTATCTGGCAGCTGATCCTGTTTTCTTCTTGATTGCAAAAGCCTGCACTTGATTTAAAATGCATTACTAAATTAAAAGCTATGCAGCAGAGATTCATTGCAGCATTTGAAGGACACTTGCATCACATTGATCAGATGTGGAAAAGTTTGGATTTCTTAAATCTCTCTATTCCACAGTGGGGTCACCAATCTGTGAGTGATTCTTTTCAACCCACACAATGCCTGATGGGCAGGATTTGTGTGTCAAAGGCAAAAAATCTGTTCTTATCTATTAAAAGCCTTTGTACCAGAACTGTGGAGCTGGATTTGGCCAAATGTGCCTCCACCATGAGCATGTGGCTCTGTGCAAGCAATCCTTGCACTCCCTGCCCTACCCTGCTGATCCAAGCTGTCCTGGTGAGGAGATCTGAAGGTGTGTAAAGGTTTCAGGTACTGATCTCAAGAGAAGATACAGACACATCTCAGAGTCTGGGATCTCTATTTAAATTAACTTTGACTTCCAGCTTGTTCACTGAGGTGCAAATTACAAGGGTGAGCCAAAGCAAAAACAGTTGCAGTCCAAAAACTTCCTGAAGGAAGGATCTTAATGCATGCTGGATGGCTTAATGATTTTACCCTGGCTTCTGAGCCACATTTAATCAAGCAACTCTGATGGGAGCCAGCAGAAGGAAGTGATGATGAGCCCTGTATCTACTCACTGCTGCATCACAGCCACCCATCTGACAGTGAGCCCTGCCAGCACTGCCAGACCTTGGTGAGGAAGAAAAAATGATCTGCCAAACTTTTTTTTTTTTTTTTTTTTTTTTTTTTTTTTTTTTTTTTTTTTTTTTTTTTTTCTCCCAGAGAAAATCCCTGGATGGCAGATGTTCATCCAAATCCTCTTAGTAACAGAAAATGTCCAGGTCAGGAGGAGGTGGAGGAGATTGTTACTGTGTTCTAGCTGGTGTTTTACTGCAGTCTCTGGTGAAGGGCAGCCTGTTGTCTGGCCAGAAGTGTGGGCTTGGTGTGGGATGTGGCAGTGCTTGAAACTCGACACCAAGTGGAGCTGCTTTTGTAAACAAACCCCTGCAGATTCTGACTAAGGAGCCCAAACTTGGGATGGAGGGGAAGATTGGATCTTTGTAACACAGCACCCATCACACGGTGAGCAGACAAATCACAGCAGAGCTGTTAATGTCACAAACTCATCTAGAGGATGTTGCTTTAATTAGTTATTGTATATGATAAATCAATTGATGCATGGTCCCCCAGAAATTTAAAACAATAAAAATCTGTAGAAAAGGAAAGGGACAACCAGAGACTGTCTACTTAGCCAGGTTTTGAGGGAAGGATCCTGGTTATGGAAATATGTGCTTCAGGATTGAAACAAAATCAACAGAACATTTCCTTATCATGGAGAGGTCTTTTTTTGGTGAAGACTGCATGTTCTGGCCAATGTAATTAAAATTTTGGGGTAGCTGCTATAGAACACTCTGTCAGCTGATGGATCTCGGGACCCAGGGTACAGAACAACGTTTGCAGATTGCTGTGTCCTGGATTGACAACAAGGTGGCAGGGACCCAGGGAGAAGTGGAATAGTTACTCAAACAGCCTCTTTGCAGGGAGACAATCTTCCAGAGAACACAGTTGCTACCTCTGAAAAAGATCCATCTCATGTCAAGGAAACTAAAATTTTAAGGAGAGTTGGACCAAGAAAAGTGATCACAAAATGGTATTTCTTTTGCTGGGCTTGTTCTGTCCATCAAATATTCTACAGTACAACATTACAATGGCCTACACCAGAATCTTGACTTATAAACTTGGCTTCAAACCACACAGACTTAGACTGTGCTAGGAGGGATCACCTTCCCAATTGACACATAAGGTGCTCAGATGAACTGTTAAGGGCAACTCTGAATAAGCCATTATCTGCAGGCCATTCCACAAGTCCTGGAGTATAATGAATGCCTGTGGGAAAGTCTGCAACGGCCTCCCATAAAATTGGTGGAAAACCAAAGAGCTGAAATTCTATGAATAAATTTTGGGTTATGACTCATCCATTGCTGAAGTTATAAGGAAAATATGTAACTACTGACTGGGCTTATTCCCACTAGAAAAGGGGTAACATATTTAGCATTTTCACACTAAGAAATTTATTAGCCTTTACTGAAGTTGTGTGCTCTGTATTAGACATGAATTTGAAGTTAAAAGCTGAGGTTCTAGGAATAAGGAAAGGAATATACTGCAGATACTATATATGGCTCTTGGTGTGCTAAACTGTATTTTTACTACTTCAGTATAGTTAAAAGTAGACTTCTAAGGGTTTCAGAAAAAAAACCCCAAAAAATTCAAGGTTTACCTAAATCTGCATCACAAGCGTGAATTTTTCTTAGTGTTAGTTAATGGGATTAAAGTTCTTAAAAAAGAGGCATATCTAAAAATAATCCCTTTAAAACATGACAAAGACTTGTGGAATAAATAGAAAATTTGAGCTATTTGAGCCAAATAGCTCACTGAGAAGAATTAGTCCCAGAGTCCTTGGGGCTGTCAGGGAGGTAAGGAAGGTGCCTGGGCCCAGGGGTGTCTCTGGTTTGCATGGAGCCAGTAACCACAGGAATGGGAAAGCTCCTACCTGCCTTCCAATCCCAGGCCAATACCAGTACAGCCCTACAGTAAAAAAAAAAAGATGCTCTTGAAGAGGGAAAGCATTTGGACAACAGAAAACTATTAGGACCTTATAGATCTTGTAGTTCAAATTGCAATAAAAATAAAATTAAAATACTGTTACTGGTGTAGAATCTGTTAGGAGTACACCTTATGGACACAACCAAAACTTTGTGAGTCAGGTCTGGACAATTTGGGAGATGGATGTGGCAAGGCAGAGGATCCAGTTTTAAGTAATTGAAAGAGAGGATTAAAGTAGTGATAGTGCTGACTCTCTGGTACCATAGTGATGGAAGGGTCTTGACAGAGGATGAGCTAAAGGCTGGTGGTCTTTTTTTTCCATTCTTCCTGCAATTTTCAATCTGCTCTTCCTTGTAGGTTTATTAATGCCTCCCCCATGAATCAACTTGACCTTTTAAATGGAAGTCAAAGGAAAGGCTCATCCCATTGCACTCTCCCTGTTGGTTAATACAAGCAGTGAGACTCCTTCCGCAGCCAGCACCTCTGGCACTGAGAAGGGAATCTCCCATGGGAAAGGCAGCGCTCCATTTCGGGAGATCTGTGGGTGGCTCTGGGGCAAGTCTGGCTGCAGGGATGGAGGGGGTTGTGCAGCTGGAGCTGGGGTGGGTGGGTGAGCCCGTGGGGCTGGGGCACAGCCGGGCTCGGTGCTGCCAGCGGGGCGTGGGTGGCGTTTGCGCTCAGCTGGCTGCACATCTCCTCGTGGGACTTGTCCAGCACCACAATATTTGTGGGACCATCTGGTTCCCACCACCCAACCCCTCTGCTAAAGCAAAGATTTCGACAGAGCAGGCCAAACAAATCCTTTTCTGTCCAAAAAAAAATGTCCTCATGCTGGGATACGTCAGATTAAATTCCCACAGTGTTTACAGATGGGGACACAGCCATTCATCCCTGTATCAGACCTACACAAAATGTGGGGTGTCCTCAAATCTCAAAAACCACTTTTATTTTTCCCTACTGCTCAAGCTGATGATGCTGCTTGGGCTGCATCTTGGGCTGGGCATTTCTAACTGAGAGCAAATTTGCAGCCAGGAATCCGTGCCTGACATGGGCAGGTCTCATCAGGGTGCAGTGCCTGCTGAGTTGGGGGTCTGTGGCCACTGAGGAGCAAAAGAGGCAGCAAATAACCACAGCAGAGGATGGCTGGGCTTGTCTGTGCTCAGCCAGAGGAAAAAAATGAAGTGGAGAAAAGCCATCGAGCTCTGCAGAGGGGATTAGGATTTACTGTCATATCAGGTGAATTCAGGTCAATGAGAAGCTGGGACCAGATTTTATCTCAGCTGATAATAAAACATCCTCTTCACACAACAAAAAGCAGGCATGTTGTACACATTCTATTTAACCTGACTCACACAGCCAAGCTTGAGTTGCTACATAAAAGCATAATTACTTATAGGATCTTTTTTACTAGTTTTTTTTTTTTTTTTTTAATCTGGCATTGTGCAGTTAAGAGTCTGTAGTATGATATTCTCCTTAAAAAAATTATTAATAAATCATAAACAGGAGAAGGGAGCCTGAAAAAGCAATTTGATTCTCAGCCTTGGTGTAACTGTTTTACAGTTACGGGCAAAGCCCTTAAAAATTTCCTTGTCTCAGTTTAGTGAACTGTGAAATGATGATAACACAACTGCAGCTCTGGGATCTGGAAGGGCTGATGCTTTAACTGTGCCTCGAGTTTTTTATATGCAGGATGTGAAGAAGTTTAAAACATTACTATGTCATTATCTTTTATACTCGTGTACTTACTGCTCTATGCTTGCAAACATAATATTTAGTCCACTAAGAAGTGATTTATAGCATGTAAAATATATATTTATAAGATATTTCTCCAAATAATGATACTGTGTGCCTTTCAGCAAAGATAAAAATACAAATTTTATTACTCTTTTGATTATCCTTAGCATATTAAAAAAATGTTTCCAATAGGCTGTATCATACTGAGAAGGAATATTCTGTCTCAGTGAATTTAAGAATTGAGTTATTATTTTGACTATTGCTGATGAAAGCTCAGCAAAGCTGATCTCTCAAATGAATATATAAAATTAAAGTTGTTACATGTTACCAAACTTATTCTTAACAACTTGTATTATAAGTTGATTACATCAAACTGCTAAAATATGTATACTGTTGTTTCTTTCTTTCTTTCTTTCTTTTTTTTTTTTCTTTTTTGTTTTATTTTTGTAATACCCCTGAAATAATCTTTAAAATAGCATCTCTCATAACTGAAAAACTCCAAATACATGTTTTGTCCCACTCGGGATATTTAGGGCTAAAATAGCTGTTAATTTGCATCTGATGGTGAGATGTTTATTTTCAGAATGAAATGTAAACGTTTTCTAAGATGTGTCATATCCATTTCACACATTTCATGAAACACCGTGGGCATCTGTTTATTTGCAATTTTTGCATAATTTGGCCATAGTTGGCTCGATATTTTCCCATGAATGCTTTCCAAGGGAGAAAAAATACGCAATATGCAGAGTGTTTAATGCAAAATGTCCTTTTAACAGAAGCTGAACTTCACTAAATTGGTCTTTAGGAGGCATCTGCCTTATCGCTCTTCTTTGTCCCTTCCTATTTCTGCTGGAGTTTGATTATTCATTCACCTGACTTCTTTCCTTGTTTTTCCCTCCTGGCCTCTCTTGTTATGGCTGAGCCCTTGTGTGTTTAAATGTTAGCAGCTGCCTGGAAGTGACCTCAACTGCTCCTGGGAAAACCTGGTTATGTTTCCTTAGCAAAAACTGGGGAGATAATCGGTCCCTTGGGAATAAACACGAGCTTATCTGTGGATGTTTATTGGTACATAGGGATAAGGCAAGGGGCAGTAGCTTATGTGTGGATAATATCCCTGCTTCCCTAAAACTGTGTGATAACTTGAGGGAAAGCTGTGCCTGCTCTAATCACCCCTCTGCTCACCCTGTGCAGGCACTCTCGTGCAAGACTGTCACTGCACATTAGAAATTGAGGTGAAGGCTCTTTGATTGCCACCAAATCAATCTCCAAGTGTAATTAAGCCCTGATCAACATGCACTGCCATAGCCCACTTAGGGAATGGATTCACACAGGGACATGAGCTTGTCTTGGACACTCTGAGCTTTGTGGGAGATACAAAGCTGCAGGTGGATGGGAGCTGAAGCTATCCTAAGAAAGATTTTGAAGATTTTGTTCTTGTCTCCATCAATAGCACTTCCTCAGCCTTCCCCTTGAGAAACTGATATCTGCTGTGCTTATGCCCCAGCTGCTGAGAAAAGAGATGAAACCTCCTTGCAGGGGCAGTATTTGGGACATGAGGCTGTGCTGGAGCAGGGCTGCACCCACCCTTCATGTCCCTGCACTGCCTTGCTGCCTGTCAAACCTTCAACACCCTCTTCTCTGCTGCTGCCACCCTTCATTTGGCAGAAAGGTCTCTCCTTCCCCTCTCCAGCCCCAGAGATCTGCACTGTTCCTTTCCTATGCCCTCCAGCAGCCCCCTACCCACCCCAGGCTCATCACACTCTCTTCTTGATGCCTTGGGTACTCATTACTCACATCAGAGCACTGCTGGGCAATGTAAGGCTTTCCAAGCCATGCTTAATTCATTTCCACAAAGCCATCTCCCAAACCTCAGACCCAGCAGCAGAGAAATGTCCAGCAGACAAGAAAGAATGTTTAACAAATGAGATGGACTGAATCAGAGACCTGCCCCATGTACACCACCAGTCAATAACAACTGCATGCTCCTCCCTGCCCCAAACTAAGATGAACCAGCTTTTATTTTTTCTAGAAAAATTCTTTTTTTTTTCCCTCTCATAATGAAGTAATGAAATTGTTAGAATACAAGCAGACTGACAGCAGATCCCCCAAACAAGCAAGCTAAGGACAGAGCAAATTGTTCTGCAAAATCAGGTTCTCACAAGCTGTGTGTGAAAGTGGGCAGGAAAGGCAGCAAGAAGAGTTCTCTTCCCCTCATTAGCAGTCCCAGATTAGCTCTGTTAGTGCGCAGGAGGCTGGAGCTGGGATTGGATGTGGACCCAAATGTCTCCTTGCTTATTCAGAGCTTATCAGAACACCCTGAACTTTCAGCCTTGCAAATACTGAGCTGGAAAAAGCAGAACGCGCTCTCTGGGGAGATTTCGTGTTCATTTTTACCTGTGGTTGGGCCAGAAATACTTCAAAGATAGATTTCCTTGTGACATTTGAAGTTTTCTCATTCAGGAGCCTGCCAGAGCTTGAGCTATACAGAGGTAGATATTTATGGGGTCAGAGTTTCAGAAAATCTCAGCTTTCACAGAGTCACCAAAATAAATGACCTGCTTTTCAAAAAAAGTCTCATCACTAAAAAGACACCAAGCCTTGCATCCCACAGGGAGCTGGTGAATTCCAAAGTCCCTTTGAAATCAGGATCTAATTGTGAGAGGTTTGCTTTTAGATATCTGATGGGAGATATTTCAAGCTAGAAATTTTAATGGGTTTGTGAAGCAAAAAAAAGTTACTAAATTCTTTAAGGCACAAAAGTCAGTACAGACCTGGCTAACTATAGAAAGAAGCATCCCAATCCTCCAGTTCAAAGAAAAAAGGAAGAAACAGAAAAGTGACTATGACCTCAGTACATCAAGAGGAGAGGTTTATATAGGGATAATTATCTATTTCCTTTGTCACATGAAAATAATGTCAATAGAATGAAGTCAAGGGCTGAGGTCTAGTCCCAAATCTGCATTTTCCTTGCACCAGGCAGGGTTTCTGAGCCAGCATGTATGACTTAGAGTCCCTGCTGATTCCCTGCAATCCCAGTACATGTCCATCAGGACACACTCTCTCCCTCCTCAAGCAGTTATTCCAGGAGTTATTTTATTTCCCTTCCAGATGCTCTGTCCTATTGCGTGGCTGGCTCTCACTACAGACCATGCTGGATCCTGTCCTGATTCTTGGAGATCTGGGAGGCTTTGCTGTTTTGGCTGATGGAATTTGGCTTGCCTATTGTTCAAGGGAAAAAATTGTTCGTCCAAACCTTTCCACCCAGTCTCAGTCCCAATAAATAACTAAGCCTTGTATTTTGACCTCAGGGAGATACTGGTAGTGATGTAAAAGGGATGTTGCCAGTAGCCTCAGCTTTAATCTTCATGCTGCACTTTAATTGCATTCCACAGACCTAAAAAGAAACCTCCATTGACTACATCTGATCCAAGACATATGAGCACACTGAGAAGTTAGCAGGCAGAAGGAACAGACTGCACAGTTGATTTGCCTGTTGGGACTTTGGGCTGAAGAAAAGGGAAACCTGTAGTTTCTAACAGCTTTGAATTTTGAGTCACTAGATTCACCTTTAACTTTTCACTTATTTATCCTTGAACACCCCTTGGAGTTTTGTCCTGTGAACCTGCAGACTGTGAGCTGCCTTGCCCAGAGCCAGCCCACACTGACCAGACTGGCACTGGGGCCACAGCACATTCTGGTACAATTCTGCTGCTCATCGGCATGTGAACCCCTCCTGAGTCAGATCCACCCAGGCATGACTATGCATGACATACAACACAAGAAGAAAGTCATCAGAAGACCCTGGAATCAGCTGGTCACCAGAAAAAGGTGTCCCAGCTGCTTCTTGCTGCATTAGAAGAGCTGTTTGCCAGTGGCACTTACCCAGCATCCCTTTGTTGGAACTGGACAAGCACATATCCTTCTCAGCACTGGGGAGAACAAATCCAACCACAAACACCTCCACCCCATCTGCCATCAGTGCCAACCCTAAAACAAAGAAGAGAGTCCACTGGAAGCGTCCGTGGCCACACTCCTCAATGATGTTCTCGTACTGGTGGGCGAGCTGCTCCTCGTCCTCCATCCTCTCGGCCATAAGGTCAGCACGGTCTCTGTACTCATCATCCACGGCAGGGGCTCGCTTCTTCTGCTTCTCTTTAATGTCATCTGGGTGTGGGATCCCTTGGTACTCCCCCTCATAGACCTCATCATCCTCATCATGGCCTTCTGTGACATCACTCTGGGCATCCTCTTCCTGCGCGGGCTCATCCCCGCCCCGGTAGTAGCCGTCATTGGGTGCGTTGTAGTTGCCATCCTGGTACCTGTAGTCATCTGAGACCTGGTTTGTGTTCCTATATCCATCATCCATTCTGAACAGAGAGTTCTAAATGCTGCAGGTCACTGTGTAGATATTCTAAAAGGGGTATGGATTTGTGCAATTCCTGGTGTTGGTTACTTGAACATATCTTGTCTCTGTTCTTTGGAACTGATGGGATGCACAGCTTCCCAGGCTCAGAAGGAGAATTATATATAAAGGTTCTCTTTGACAGAGTCTCACGCAGCTTTTGGTAATGCTTCACTTTTCAGCTGTCATTTGTGACTTGCTGGCTTCTGTGCTTTGGGTGAGAAAAGCTGCTGTCTGGGGAACAGTGAGGGAACAGCAAATTGCACAGCCAGGGAGCTAGGAGGATCTGACAGGTTTTTCCTGATTCATTGTGGTGCTGAAGGTCATGTCCTGAGAAAGAGGAAACAATAGCAATGAGACAGCAGTAAGCTTGCAAGCACACATGCATTGAGTTTAATGCCCAACATTTTGAATATGTGCTTTTCCTTTGAAAAAATGTGGCAACAGAGGAATGTTTTTGCATCATCAAAACCCAAAGTCTCAGAAAAAAACAGAGCATTAAAATGTACCAAGTTCAGTGGGAACCCAAAGCAGAATGTAAAGTACCATGTGGTCCCAATTTCTGTCATTCCTGGAAGTCCTGCTTCCCATATGTGGTCCTGCTTTCCACAGAGAGCAGAACAGCACTGGGCTGGGTTGCTGGAACAGAGCTCTCAGGTTGCTAAATATGTTTCCATCCATCTCCTCAGGGTACACTCATCCCTGGTCCCTACAACTGGCTAGCATCATAATGAGACAAAATGTGATCTTGGTTTTCTTTTTCATCCAGATCCCCACATTAATTTTATTTATTGGCTTCTTATTTTCCCTAGTGTCTCTCCATCTGTATCCCAGATGCACAACTGGCATACAGAGTCTGCCAAGTCACCAAAAGTCACAGCAAGCTCTGTTCTCCCCATATCTAAATATCAACAGGGGATGATTTTCACAGAGAGCAAAAAAGCAAAGCTAATACAGAATCACTGCTGTCTGCAGGGAAAACCAAGAAAAGTCAAGACACATCTAAACACATCCTCCTTCTGGACACCTGATTTCCATTATTTTCCAGGCAGTTTCCAGCCAGCTGGCTCTGCAGTGTTCCCCTGCCTCACACAGCTGTAGACACAGAGCTTGGAAGGAGAAGCTCATGGGAAAGGGAGTGGAGTCACGCCAGAGCAGCCAGCACAGCGTAGGCATGCACAGAACGTGGACTTTGCTTTAAGCTTTGAGCTACTTGCCTAAATAAAGTGTAAATGAGGTATGGATTGACATGGGCAGGCACAAGCTTGAGGATGTGTGGGTGTTGTTACCTACACAGTCACTTGACCTATAGAAGCGCACGCAAACGCACACACTGTAAATAACAGTGCTATATGCAGCTAAAATGACTTCAGAGGAGAAATTCAGTAGCACTCTCTATAATAAAATGCTCAGAGGGGCATCACTTCTGCTGCAAATGCTGTGATTTTCTGGCAGCCCAAATGCTCAGGGTAAGGAAGGAGCAGAGGCCTGACTTCTCTGCATGGATTAATGGCCATGCCTTGCCTGTGCTGTTCATGGAACTGCTCCAAGGAACTTCATAAAAGCTTCCTCTGCCCTTCTGTTTATCTACCTGTATATTTGTGGCCCATAATTACAACACAGCCTCTGCAGAACCTGCCAGAACCTCTTCCTTTTCTCTGCTGTTTATCACTACATTCAACGTGTTTCCTCTTCCCTTTCTTTATGCTGAATCACACCGTACATTTGCATCAAGTGAAAAGGCAACATGGCATTCTTCCAAGGCTCAAAAAGAGTGATCAATAAAGGAATAGAAAAAAAATTTTAAAAATGCCAAATGCATTCTGATCAGGTTGTAATGATCAGGAGTCTACAGTGCAGGGAGGGGTAAAGAAAAGTATTCGCATAGGCACCAGAGCTGTTAATGTGCAGGGGAGTTAATACAACTGACAGCCATCAGGACTTAAGTGAGCTCTACAGCTCTTGTTTCAGTGCTGGACTGTTACCTTTAATGGTTAAAAAAAGTCCAAAATTACTTTTGAATCTCAGAACCTCCCAGTCCTGATGTAACTTTCTTGATTACACAAAGATTTGTGTCATGACTGAACATCGTGTTCTCCAAGGCGGTAAAATGTAGTTCCACAGAGACATATTTTCTTTTGAAAAGTAGGGGAAGGAGCCTTTTATTTAAGGAGAAAAAACAAAAGAACAATATGTGCAAAAGAACATTAGGCCTTGCTTTGGAAGTCTTTAAGAATCATCTGCTGGCAGGTCATGCTTCAAAGCGACCTCAAATGTTGGAGCAGGAAGCGCAGTGACCTCACTGTGTTTGTCCCTTTCTGGTTGCCACAGAACTGAATTGAAAACTCGTTTTAGGAAACAAGGTAACAATAACACTAATGATCAATAGCAGAACTGATCAGACTCTGAGTCTCCACAGACCTTATCTCTCTTTTCAAAAGGTAAAAGTATGTTCTTAAAGACCAAGTGCTGGAAATCTTTTTATTCTCTGTTTAAAAGCTGCTGAGGCTTAAAGCTGGGCTCTTTGCCTCCCACAACAATAGGACCAAAGATCACAAACTCAGAAAAGACCTATTGAAGCATCCATGCTCTTTCACTGACACACAAAGTCTGGCATTTACCAGATGGAATCACATCTTGGGCAGCCTAAGAAATAATGACATGAGCTGATGAGTCTCACAGACTGGTGAGAGTCACCTGTATGGGGAAGAACAAGTAATTCAGAGAAAAGGTCATGGCAAAAAATAGTTCCTGGTTTCCCATTCAGTTTCCCATTTGGTTTGATGGATATTTTCTGGGATCACCCTAGGAGAAGGGATAGTGCAAAGAAGCTGGCTATAACTTCAGAATGCTACACTTTCTATATTTCACACCACTTGTTTTCTTTCTTTGCCACATATGCACAGGCTGATTCACTCCAGACCTGATTCTTTAACACCCTTTCACTCAAGCTGAGCTGCACTCACTCATTAACAGCCCCATTTAGCATTTAGATGCGAAATCATGATGTGTCATAAAGATGGCAGGCTTGGGTTGCTATAATTACCCTTCACAGTGATGCATGAGGCTTGAGACAAATATACACATCTCACCAAGCCTATTGTAGCAGGGTGGGTGTCAGTCTCTTCTCCCAGATAACAGCACAACAGGAAACGGCCTCAAGTTGTGCCAGGGAAGTTTCAGACAGGGTATTAGGAAAATTGCATCATCAAAAGGGTTGGCCAGCATTGGAACACTCTGCCCAGGGCAGTGGTGGAGTCACCACCCCTGGAGGTATTTAGTAGACATGTAGATGTGGCACTTGGGGACATGGTTTAGTGGTGGGTTTGGCACTGCAGGGTCAATGGTTGGACTTAATGATCTTACAGTCCTTTTCCAATCCAAATTATTCTAATTACAATCTTTGGCCCTTTTAAACTGCCAGTTCCCTTTCTGAGACACATAAGTGAGGTTTAAAGACACAACAAATGTCAGGCTCCATGAGGCAGAGTCTGCAGGGGCAGAAAGGCAGAGGCAGGAAAGCCTCGTTTTGGGTCTCCCCAAAACAGCCCATTAAACTGAATGTTGGACACATAAACCTAGAACACACTAGAATTCAGATCCTTTCCTCATTTCTTTAAAATACACTATGCACCTTGCAGATTTCTTATACTCTTTAGCTCTTTAGTTAGCTCAGATGTTGCATACTTAGCCAGGAATTCAGTCATTTGAGCTCTGCAACTTAAAATAGGAACCTAAAGCCTTGGATATCCTCATAATAGAAATGGTATCTACTCTAGGAAAAGGGATGTTTAAAAAAAGCAGATCAACACCTGCAATTGCCTCTCTGAGAGGGCATATAGGTAAGTCTGGCATGCTGAGGTGATAAACTGGGGGCTGGAGAGCAGCAGAGCTTGGAGGGGATGCAGAGAAGGGTGATTTTCTTGTGCCTGGTACTAAATGAAGAGAGCCCAGGGCTTGTCAGCTGAGCACTATCAGAGGACAGAAATCATGTCAAATTAGTGAACAGGATAGATATAAGAAGGGTTTTCTTGTGAAATATTGCACCTTGGGGCATGATGGAGTTTCTGGAAAAGCTCCAGAAACTTTTCCAGAGCTTTCTGGAAAAAAGCTCTGGAAAAGAGAGTGAGGATGAGAGAGTGAGGATGTTGCTTAGTGGGAGCAGGAGCTGTGGGTGCACACACATAAATGCATAATGCATTAAATGCATAATCCAAGGTGTGGATCCAGCAGGATCTCCCCAGCAGGGAGAGAGAGAGCCAAGGCTGGGAGCTGCCACCCAGGGCCTTTCTGCATGCCCAGAAAGGGACAACACTCAAAATCAACAGCAGGAGGGAGAGGTTACTTGAACACTAAGGAGAAGGAGCATGACAGGGACACCATAAAAATGCTTTCAAGGGATTTTTAGCATTCACCAGAATAATCCCTGTGAAACAGATGGCAGAGCAGTTTAATATTCTGCCTGAAGGACAACTCCTCCTGCAGAACATCCTCACCCCCAGAGCTGCTTTCTGCTGACAGCAACGGGAAGGTGCCCAGATCCTACAGTGACCATAAGGACATTCTGCAGTCACAAAGCTGACTGCAAAAAATTCCTGAGAAGAAATTTTCCTCACTGAAAGGAGAAAGATGATTATGTAGATAGGCTCCTGTAAAGTTCCAATCTCAGATTCTTTGTGAGGTTGCAATTAATGGATCTGCTTGTACACATGAAGGGACAGATTTTTGAGGTGCCTAAGAAATCCCAGCTCCCAGGGGAGCAATGTCCTGGATTTCAGGCAGCCAGCAGTGACAGCAATATTATCAGACAGGCTGAGCACTGTAGCAATGGGTGATCACTGAGCTGCTGGATGAAGTGCTGCAGGTTGAGCATCCTGGGCTCTGTCCCTTGGCTTCTCTGTGTCCCTCCAGACCCTACATCAGGACAGCACAACTTTCCTCTGGTGGGAATTGCAGATCCCTTGCAGCTGTGGTTATATGAATATATGAATA
Source organism: Urocynchramus pylzowi (assembly GCA_013397555.1). NCBI lineage: Eukaryota > Metazoa > Chordata > Aves > Passeriformes > Fringillidae > Urocynchramus > Urocynchramus pylzowi. Next base: position 1,374,661 of record VZRH01003307.1, on the reverse strand, counting down.
TATTCATATATGGGCAAGTGGTATCCTTGAAAATACACCAGAATTTGGGGAAAAGAGGTCTCTGTGTTCCCAGCTTCACAGCTGAGAAGCTGTCAGGAAAAGTGCTCCCAGGTCTTTGTCAAGTTTTCAGTGAAGTCTTGCATCTAGCATTTTAGGTTTTTTTAAACTAAGAAAAATGCTATTTTACCTTAGAATAACTTTGAAAATTTCCCTCTTTCCAACTAGCATAAATAATAATATTAAATTCTTTTAAATCTAAAAAATTAGACTGCAACTCCATAATTCACAACAAAAATGCTTTCAGATCAGGTACATTATAAATTCTTCATCTTATACTGCAGAAAGTTGCCCTTTTCATTGGCATTAAAAAAAGAAAAAAAAAGGTGCATGGAGATTTGTTTCAAAATGAAAAAAACATTTCATTTAAGAAATGCCATCCTGTCAACTGCTTGATCCATTTTTTATTAGAAACATTCATTGAAACTGATTTTTTTTCCCCCTAAATAATTCAGGTTTGGAAAAATGGCATGTTTTTACCAACAACAATTGTAACAGGAACTCTGATTATGCTCTCGTGGATGTAAAATTATCTCAGGTGCACCTTTAAGAAGACAATATAGAGAAATACAATATAGGAAAAGTAATCCTGCTATTTATATGCATGTGACTAAAAGTATCTGACCTCTGTGAGTCAGAAAAGGGTATTTCTCCTACGGGGTACTAATTATTGTTGGGGTTTTTCTGGGGGGGGAGTTTGTTTTGTTTTGTGGNTTTTTTTTGGGTTTTTTTTTGGTTTTTTTTGCTAACATTAAAATTGCAGCCACACAATTCAACATCCAGAAGAGAGCTGAGCAATATCATTCTCCTGGACAGATGGCAAGGCTGGGTTCTTGGCAAGGATCCTGCAGAGGGAAAAGCAGCAGGATCTGAAGAGAATTTATATGTGAGGGAAGGTTGAAAAAGGAAATGAGGGGGTTTTGAATACAAAAAGATAGAAACCAAGTGAAATTGGAAGTCAAGGAGCAAGAACAGGGATTAATGGTCCAAACTATGCTCAGAATAAAGGAGGAAATAAATAAATAAAGGATGCCAGGGAAAGATGGAAGCCCTGACATATTACTGATCCACAAACTGTGGAAAAAAATGAGTTGTAATAACAGTAGCTCTTGTCTTCATATCCAAGGATTATAAATGCATCTGGTGCCATCTCTGTCAGAGATCAGCCCTAAGCCTTATTAATTCTTGCTTGACTTTTTGCATTTCTCCTTCACTGCCAAAATAACAGGAGTAAAGTCTCAGAGCACAGGACTCTGAAACACTTTTGGAAGAAGTTGGCTGTGGAAGACATCACTCAGTCAAAAAGAACCCAACCCAACCCACACCAATCCAATGACTGAACATTGTTTTAGGGGATGATTGTATCAAAATAGATCACATCTCTTGCAGATCTTCAGCAGTCATTTTCCTTCCTTTGCCTTTTCATCAAATATCCTAATCAATGGTGGTGAAGAGCAGTGTGTCCCTGGGGAATTTCCAGGAGGATGCTTTCAGATCTGAACACTGGCCAGTGAATCAGTGTGATTTAATCAGCTGATGACCTGGTCTCTTTTTCTCAAAATACAGATCAGCCCTTGGGATGCAAGTTTCTACAGGATTCTAGACAGGTAAAGGAACAGTATATGTATCACTAGGAAAAATATTCCATTCTGAATCCTCTATCACTAGGAAAAATATTCCATTCTGATTCATCTCCAGTCTCACAAGATTGGAAGTAAAATTTGTCTTTACAATTAATATCCAAAATTTATGTCCATGGTCATCAAGCATTCTTGAGGGAGGACTATATCACACAGCCAGATTGAAAACCCATTGCAATGGGAGCAAAAGCAGATCCAATATAATTTCTGAGGTCTCTTTTCTGCTCTTGTTCCAGAGGGACAAGATAATCAAGGAAGGTCTACGAGTTTAGACACAATCAAGGAGGGTTTATGAGTTTAGTTTTCTTACTCAGTGGCATGGTAGCTGGAAGCAAAAAGGAGCTGCTTTGCCATCAAAGACAACAAAATTACATGGAAGGGCATGTCAATATATGTTTTTCAGGTGTAAAATTATGTGTTAATGGCTACAAGAATCAACTGTGGCTGCAAACACAGGAGGCTAACTGGGTCTGGGCAGCAAGAGATTTAAAACTCAAAGCCTGTAGCAGAGCCTACCTTTTAAAAGAATTTGCTTTGAACTGTGGAAAAAGAGGTGTCTTTTGTTGTAGCTTGAGAGGAGAGCATTGTATTAAGTGAAAACTAAGGAGAAAACTAGTTTCTTCTGAAACTTTTTTCATTATTAAGAAATTGTTTGATAGATATGTAACACAGGTTCAAAAACTCTCCACGGAGCTTGTTAAGCAAGCTATCTGTGCCACAGATTCTGTAAAGAAGAGCAAAATATTTGAAAGTCATTGACTTGAAATCATCTGGTTCAAAGAACTGAGTTTCAGTAGTACAGATGGCACCTACTGATTGCTCCCCTTACAGCACAGGTAGGACATGGAGGGTAAAAGTCCTCTGTGCAGTGTAAAAAAACATTGATTTGCTCAAAGATGCTGCCAGGATCTCTGGGACAGGATCTGGATCTCTGCTCCCACACTGTAGGCTGGAAAAGATTGGTGCAAATGAAGTCCTGGTATATCAAGAAGTGCAGGGAAACCAGAGCTGGAGTATTTAGTGTGTTACCAGCAGCCCTGATTAATTATTTAGAGAAAGCATTTTAGTTCAAAATTCTCTGCTACAGCGTTTATTGAAGTTCTCCTACAGTTTCTGGATAATCTCTATTGATCTGTGGTGGGTTTTACACATTCCTGGGCAGGTGCACACTGTGTATGTTTGTTCCACCAGGAGAAAATACTTATTGCATTATTTGATCCTACAGTCCTGCATTACAGAATGTTCTGTGAGGAGAAGCTGAAGCATTTACAGTAGCCCTTGGATTTGGAAGCAGAGAGGGATGGGGGATGAACACAAATAGTTCAGTAGCTTGATTGAACTGACCTGATTTATGCTGAGTAAGAATCTGGCTGCACTGCTCCAGTGCCTTTACATTTTTTCATTCTCACCCATCCCACTGGGGGAGATTTCTGGTTTCTAGCACATTGCACACTAAAATGCCATTGCCTTTTGTGGTGGTGATGGTGTTGACTCACAGCAAAGTGGCTGTGGGCTGAATTCAGCTTGTAATCCACTATGTTATGTTATGAACCAAGGGACAGAAAGTCCCCAAGACTGTTAGAAGGAGATTATACCCTAAAGTCTGATACTGTGCTGGTGCAGATGCTTTAAAGGTCATATCTAAGACAGGATGTGCTACAGCAAGCTGGCACAGCAAACATGCAGCAGATGAAACAAGGAACAAGCATCAGTCAAGCAGAATAAACATTTTCTGAAGTTAGGGGCACAGACTAGCAAGTTGGGTGCTCATGAGACAGATACAGAGAGGCGTGTTTAACAGTAGGAGTTGGAAAGCAACGGCTTAGCAGCACATATCTATATAAGGAGGGACAGACTACACGTTAGGATTCCAGAGAAAGGCCATAAAAGGTCAATTTGACAAGCTGAATATGGATAATGAGTTGAGACAGATGGTGCAAGAGTATGGGAGCTAATAAATAATGAAATTTCAAGGAGCAAAGACGGCAGAAGTAGCAGCCGAGAGCTTAGTCAGAAGGGAGGTGGTGAAGGGGAAAAGAACAAAACCATGGAGGATGGAGGAGAATCACAGCAGGAGGGCTGGTGGGAGAGGAGTGCCTGCTTTTATGTGCCAGAGTCTTGTGGAAATGATAATTTACCCAAAGAAAACTTAGAAATGCATATGCCTCAGGTGGAATTTGGCCATTTTACAGAGTTTAACGATTTTTTAGCTGAGAAATTACTCATGGTCTCTAAACTTCTTCTAGATGTCTATTTCCTCTTCTCCTCCTCTCCCATTACCACAGCACCTAAGCAGCCTACAGTGCTCCCAAGTCCCATCAAAGGCTGGGAAAAATTCTCAGGTTTGTTTTGGACATCATGACTTGAGGCAGAGACAGACTAAAACAGTGTCTGAGCATGGAAATGGAAAGGCTGTGTGCTGTCCCCCATATTCCAGGGGCCCTGTGGACAAGCAAGGTAAGGATTTATTCCCATATTCAAACCTGGCTATCCTCCAAATGATGACCAAGATAAAGGTGAGCTTTTCTGCCCCACAAACATTTTCCTTAATGTGGAGCTCAAGTACAAACCCCAAACTGGACACCAAGTAATACTTAGAGGTGTCCCAATGTAGATGCAAATAAAGGAGCTTTACCAAAATCACCTGGGGGAGCATATCAGAGCCAAACAAACAGCAAATGTTTCTATTTCTTTGTCTTTTTAAATATCATAACGAGCTAGAATCTTTGAGGTTTTACTGCTTATTAATAAACCAGCCTCTCTATCAGCATTGCACCTGGCAGTGTAAACCAATAGGAAATTAAATGTTTATTCAGAAACAACAGTGCCCTGGTGCCCTTTCATGAATTTGAGCATTCCTATGTGTGTTTGCCCTTGGACAGCTTATTAGGTTTAACCTGACAGGGCTTGGAGGCCCTGACAAGCTCCCAGAGAGGACTGTAAGCAATAACCTTGGATGGAAACTGCTTGCAATTCAGCACATTCTGCCTGTGTCAGACAGCAAACATCCCTGATTAACTATAAACTGCTTAGCTTATTGGCAAAGATGTGCCTCTGGCTACAAAGGGGATTTTTATTTCATCACACTTGAAACCTGAGTTATTAAATAATGAGCTGCTTAATTAACTAATTCATTAATACATGGCTGTGATGAATAGATTTGCTCCCGTGACAGAGCCATGAAAGCAGAAAAACCCTGAGTGATTTCTAAGTACTGCTTTCTTTCAGGAGGGATTTCATTTGAGCAAGTATCCTTATTACATACCCCTTTCCTTCTTTCTCCTGCCTCTACCTAACAGAGCAGCCTTGAGGTCTGCTGTGTCTGTTTGCCCCTAGCACTCCATGCTCTTGTCCTTTCCTCCTTTCTGCTTTGCTCCCCCTTTCCTTTGGATCCATGCAGATCTTCAGAGTGTTGTGCCACAAAATGACCCTTTGCTCCCACACTGCTGTGGCCAGGGGGCCTCATCATCCCCAACCTCAGATGGGAGGTGACTTTGGTGTTTCAGGTACTGATAAAAACCCATCATTTATTGCCCATGATCAGCTTCCCATTGCTGGGGGACCAACCATCCTCCCCACTCCTGGAGACACAATAATTTATTGCACCTCACAGCAGCCTTTGCAGGGTTGTTATCTCCTGTTTTCTGTGGTATTGGAGTGTGTTGAGAAAGAGCTCTAGCAGAGACATTTCCACAGGCTGGAAGGCACTCCTGCCATCAGGAGCAGCTCTTTCCCAGCCCAGGATGCTCAGGCATCAGTCTGTCAGACAGCTGCTTGCCAGCCCCAGTGAAGTGTACAGATGCAGTGGCCATGCCAGAATTCTCTCCTGTCCCCAGAAATCCCCTGTAGCCTGTCACAGACACAGCCAACCTTATGCTTCCATCATGCCCTTTAATAGGTTTGATCCCTGTGTTTCCCTTCGGGGCTGCTCAATGATCAAGGCTAAAGGGGCTCAGTTATTATGAGATCAGATTAAAAGGGTGGTTCTCGAATCCAGCCTTTTTCTTTTCTGCATAAGACCTCCAAAACAATTGTATTGTGGCCTCAAGGGCTTTCAAAATTGCAAATGCACTGTTCATCATGCACCTTGCCTGTGGAGAAATACAAGTGCAAGCAGAAGCAAATTTAAAGAGACTCCTTTCAAGGTTAAGTGGCAGGGAAAATACTGGAGCATTGCCTTTTGCTCCATTCATGTTCATGGCATTTTGATTAGTTTAACCTTTTTTTTTTTTTTTTTTTTTAATATGAGACACTACTGAGGAGACCTGAACCTTGTAGCAGCCATGATCATTCAACAGGTTTGATTTTCTAGCTACCAAATTCACTATGTGCCCCACATGTATCACTGCAGCACAAACAAAACATACCCACAGAGTGATGTCTTCTTCTGTAAGGAGACAATTTGCAAAGCCTGTCTGAGCTGTACCTCGAATATCTCAGATTCTCAGATCTTTGAAGAACCTGCTTTTGAAACCAGCATCTTGAAGAAAGTCATAAAAAATTGCCATAGGGCCTGAAATATGTTGGCATTGACTTACCAGCAACCTTACACACAGTAACTCTACATTTATACTTCTGTTTTTATACTCATGAAGGATTTTGACTCAAAAGAGCACCCAGCAGTATTTTTGCACCTGCAGAAGAGGAGAATTGATAATTTGAGCACGTGTAATGGGCCCCTTAACATTTTGGAAAGTTGGATTGCCTGGCAATGGTTTTTCCTAAGCCTCCCTCACTCCTTTTTTGTTCCTGCAGGAGCCTTTAGGATAGGTCTTTGCAAGAGGAGCTCATTTACACAGAGCCTTAAGCTCGGCCAATATTCTGACAACCCAAACTCATGTGGCTTTCAGCTGCGCCATGGGGCATTTGCTGTCTCACAGTCTTCTGAAATGATGTTTGTGCCTCTGTGCAATAGAGAAGGAAAGGAGGAAAAAACTGAAACAAGGAGAAGATACTGCAGGAGCTAAAGAATGAGAGAAAGCAACAGCAGAGCATGAGATACAGGAAAGGAGGCAGGACATGGCAGGGGATGGTGAAGGCCAGAAAGGTAGGGAGAGGAAAAGGCAGAAGAGTAGCAGTCTCAGAAACTAATTCTGCCTTGAGCCAGTAAAAGCAGTAAAAGGAAGAAAAACAAACAAAAAAAAAGCCAGGTAGGCTGAGCACTTCACAGCAGTGAGAAGGTTCTGCACGTGCTTCCCAAATACACAAAGAAATTCCTGCATTCAGTTTGGACATTAATGATGAAAAAGCTTCATCTCCCCAAATGAATAGCCACAATACATCATCAGGCTGTAGCACTATACCCTGTGTGTAAGCAGAGAGAAAATCCTCAGCATCACCTGTCGAGGCAGAAGAGGGATTTAGCTGTTATTTATTGCTCAGAGTGACTCATGCCTGTGGGTAGGGGCGCGACAGTACAGATGGGAGTTAAAATCAGACTGCCAGCAGGGGAATTTATGCCAGGAGAGTTGAATTCAGGCAACTTCTGCTTATGTTCTACCTGGAATTTCTCTATAAAATATGAAAAGAGTGAAAAATAAATTGAAAAATACATGCCTATGCAGATATTTGTTAGAATTCAGACAGGTTTGATTATAGGAGAGATGGCTTAGTGACTTGGGCAGCATCAAGAACTCTGTACAGTTTTCTTTAATGCCACAAATGGCTCGATTAACCTAAGGCAAGGCATTTAGTTACCCTTAGGTTTAGTTCTTTGTCTGCAAAATAGCTGTAATAACTTGTTTTCTCTACCTGTCAGAGATTGTCTAGGGCAAACACAGGCATAGCTGCAAAGAGAATCTTGTAGCCACTGGTGAAGAGCTCAGAAGTTCACCTTCTGAAGTCTTTCACAAGGACTTCTGATTGTCCTTGCCAAGACCACTGTGATGTTGAAATTATGCTCACAAGGACACAGTCTCCTGTGAATGACCTTCAATGTGCTGTTTCTGCTCAGAATCAAGAACATTTGCAGCATGTTTCACAGCTCTCCTGCTCCTCTCATTTCAGCCCTAGCCAGAGAAGACATGTAAGGACTCCAAGAGTCATCAGACTCCCTAAAAATGAGAAGGCAACTGAGAGAGACCCTGAAGCTCGAGCATCCCATGCAAAGGAGACACTCTGGCTTTCAGAGGTGGAGGGCAGGTATCTTTTGACCTGTCCCCATTGTCCCTGGTCCTTCCTGCAAAGTGTGCTCCTTCCTGCAGATACTGAAGTGAGGGGCATCCCTCTACCTGCTCCCAATACCCAGACTCTTTGACCCAGCTGAAGGAGCAGAAATGCCAGCTGTGGACTCCCTGGAAGTGAGTTTAGTGGAGGAATATGGCTTTCAGCAAAATTTAAGCAGCAAGGACCATCATCATCCTCCTTCCTGCTGGGAGTCTGGGATCGGCCTCATGTACATATTGGCTGGTCTCCACTTGCCCTGAGCCTGCTTGCAAAGTCTTGTTTGGCATCCAGGCAGCCTTTCCCTCAGCCCTCTCTACACCTCAGCTGGAACACAGCTCTTTGTGTCAGCAGGAGAATTGAGGGACTGAGGTGGACAGCTGCATTTGGCCCCATCTGAGCATTTCATCTGTCACTGTGTCATTACCCAGCTTCCAGTCCACATCCTGACATGCTGGGATCAAACCTTGCCAGGCTCCTCAGGGATGGTTTGGCTGTCTGTCCTTTTGACTGTCATTTTGAAAGTCCAGAGCTGCAGGAGAGCTGGCCATGCTCTATGTGCTGCAGAGCCAGGCACAACAGGCCTCAAAGAGCTGCTCTTGAGAAGGGTGTCTGCCAGGATTTGGGCTCCAAGTGCCCCCCTATTGCCAACCCTCCCCAGCAGTGCTCCTCCAGCTGGCCTGTGATGGGCAGATGCATGGGATCAGGGAGCATGGGCTTTCCTCTAGCCCCTGCTTTCCCAGGCCTCACAGGGGAGCTCCTGCATTTGGCAGCAGCTGCAGGTGGTACAGCCTGAAAGGTGTTGTCACACTTGCTCCCAGTGCTGATGCTGTTCTCCCCACCAGGCTGCAGAGGTCATGTCCTGTGCCCTGGCACAGAGTTCCTTTTTCATTCCTCCCTTCAGCCCCAGGTCAGCTGGCAATGCTCCTGCAAGGCTCCTTGTCAGGACTGAGAGAAGTCACTCACTGGCAGATGGGTCTGGTGGCCAAGTGGCTGCCAGATTACCACACACCCAAGGCCTGTGCTGGCTGGAAGAGAAGGCACAAAAGGCAGCAGCTTCTGAGGGGCCTCCATGCAGTGTCTGCCTTCCTTACCCTCTGGGTGGGCTCCGTTTCCAAGCACGTTTTGGGACAGGGAAAATGTCCCTCGTAATGGGGAAGGAAAAAAATCTGTCTCTTTGTCCTTAAAATGTAAATGAGATGGACTTGCAGTCTCATAATAGGAGACAAAGGGACATTAAAGAAATTTGAAAGGCAAGAGGTTAAAATCTTGCACAAGGAAATTCCTATTTACACACTAACCTGTGGGGATCCTGGGAATAAAAGGCAAGGTCTTAGAAGCATTAAAAAGCAGGAATTGGATGTATTTGAGGGAGAGAAGGTCAGTTTCATCTGAGTTTCTTTTTCTACATTTTTTTTTCTACTGGGAGAAATAAGATCTTCAAGACATGAGGCAAACATCAAGAGAACTTCACTCTGGTGTATGCTGATCTGTAAGAATCCACCAAGAAGTTTTCTTGGACATATTTGCTGGTGCAAACTGTCAGAGAAGGCATCCCAAGCTAGATATTACTCTGGGCTGTCAGTCCTGGGTAGCAATAATCGGAAGGCTCTGGAATGTTTTTCCCTTCACCTGCTACACTGGGACTATTGACACAGAAATGACACCAGAAGATAAAAGTGATATCTCAGCAAATGGCTTCTGCTCCCCATGGGGAATAGAGAATTACACAGTAATTCACACACCTGGAGTAAAGACAAAATGAATCTGAGACTTTGGCTAGAAGCAGAAATCCTGGATGATATATGGGAGAAGGCAGGAAGAAGTGGAGTGTGAGAGCAGGTGTCCTCCAGATGACAAGCCTGGGGGAATTAGCTGGCAAACTTCAAGGGGATAACAAATACTTCAAGGCAGATAATGTTAGTGCCTCTTCAGGGGAAAAAGGATAGGATATCCCAGGTGAAGAAAGTGGCAAGGAGGTGATGATCAGAAGTTATTTATCAAAGTGTAACCTCACTCTTCCCTGTCAGGGAGCCAGGGAATGGCCGACAGACTGCCAGGCGAGGCATTTGGTCCCTCATGGTTTTTAAAAAATGTTTAGTAAGACCTTATCTCATAAAATTTGATGTCTGAAAGGTCTGTCCTCTACAGAGTGCAGGTGACAGCTTTACCTGCTTCCTAAGTGTCCCCTGTCCAGCTGTCCTCATCTAGGCTCTCCTGCCAAGATTCTGCAGGAGGTCTTTGTTCAACAGCAGCTGCATGGTGCCTGAATTTGGGGTACCAGAGTTTGATGCAGAGATGAGAGGATGAGTCTGCAAGCAATCTATCATGAAAATTTACTGTGAGATGGGCAGGATTTTCTCTGGGAAATAACTCCCCTAATTGTTTTAAAATTACTCTCCTCCCTTGCTGAAAACAAAGAAAATGTCTCTCCCTGAGGGTTCTCAAACTTGCTGTCTCTGAATGTTGCAAATTGTGGGGAACTCCCCTGTGGTCAGAGCTGTGTGGCAGCTCATGGTGCCACTCATTACAGTGGATTGCAAACACAGCAGGGCTTTGGGAGCCCAGATTCATCCCTGATATTTGCCTGTATAACCCCAAGGCTGCCTCTGTGGTGTTCCTACAAACCAACAGCCCCTTCTGCTCTGCTCATTTAGGGCACCCACCTCTCCCAGCCAGACTAAAAGCCAGTCTGAGCTCCCCTGGTACAGGCAGGGAAGTTTTGCCTGACTTCTCTCTCTGCCTCTCCCTTTTGTGGCACTTTGCAGGAGGGAAGCACCGACTGTGGTCTCTGCAGCAAGGGGTTCCCCTGCAGCATGACATCATGCACAGAGCTCCCTTGGCTCACAGACAGGGCTCATTTCTTCTGGTAGAGTAACCCTGGCTGCCAAGTGAAGGCAAAACTGCTGATCCCTCTGCACAGCACCCTCAGCACCTGCCCCCAGCCACAGAGCAGCTCCTTCTCAGACTGGTTTCCACTCCAACCTGACAAATCACCCACTGTGCTGCCACAGATGGCTGAGCACTGCTGACTTTCTCTGCTCAAATGTGGCCATGGTTTCCAGCTTTCCTGCCCTCCCTGCTCCTTTCTAGCTCAGTCATTCTGTGGGATTTATTTTTTTAACACATTCCATGTACTTTTTAGGAACTTAGCAGCGACATTGGCTCATGCTGCTGGTCTGTTCACCCCTGAGCTCTGGGATGCTGGAGCAGTGTCTATATTAAAAGGGTGCTAAAAATCACCCATGCTTTGCTGTAGGGGACCATGTGAAGAGAGAGTTGGAGAATCTGAATCAGCCCCCTGAGCTGTTTGACTCTGAGAAGGGTAAGATAAGAAGATATTTAATTAGGTTCCTAATTACAGCAGGTATTAACTCTCATAAAATCACCTGTGTTGGGATCCCAGAGCAATGTGAGCTGGAGATTTCAGAGATATGCATTGCATAGATACACACAATTATTCCTTTGGCTCGATCCCAACTGCAAGAAAAGTGAACTGCACTATCAGTGACTGAAGATTTAACTCTAATGTGTAAATTATTCTTTCCATGATAAAAGAAATGTAAAGAAATCACACATGGACACAGATGGGTTCAAACACCATCAAGACCCACTGTATTTCAATCCTAAAGTAAAATCAAAATAATAAAAAACTGGGATCACTATTGGAAAGCCCATATGTTACTTGAAGAAAAACCACCTTACCTCTCTTTTCTGCATCCCTTCTAAAAATACAACCCTGCTGAGGGGAACAGACATTGTTTCATCTACATGATTCTGACCAAGAGCCCAGAAAATGGGGAATCTATTAGAAATCAGGGGAATAACTTTGAAGGTTAAAAAAAATCAATCTGCATACTCCTTGCTTGTTTGTTTCATCAGGCTGATAAAGTAGGAAAAAGCATCAAAAATAGACTGGTTTTCTATGAAAAAAAGAGATGCTAATAATCCTCTTTTCTTTACATAAGTAATATTTTTCTCGAAAATGTGGCTGATTTTCCCTGATTCAGAGTTCTGCAGTGGCTTCAGTAATTTTCAGTGTAAATGGACAAAGGCAAACATTTGCTTATCAAACATTTCTAATTTGTGCAGAACAGATCCCTTTTCTTTTGACAATAAAATTTTTGGATGCACATTCTTTGGCCAGAGGGAAGGAACAGGTTCTTCAAAGAGAGATGAGGAGTTTCTCTTTTCCATGAACCCATTGGCTTCACTGGCTAGTACAAAGGGACTCCCCAGCTGGACCCAGCTCTGTTGGGACATTTGCAGCCGATGAAAAAGCCTGAAATTCAAACTGATGCTGAAGTTTAGACAAAGCTTCCTGACAGCAACATCTCTGGGGCTGAAGGACAGCATCTTGAGGGCATAGACAGAAACCTCATCAGCGGGGTAGCTGAAAATCAAATTGCTGGCAGTAACCTGTAAGTGTGAGCCTGCACTGGCTGTACCACTGAGCCAGAAGATTTAAGTTTTAAGTTTTCTTTAACCCTCCTATGAATTAAAGATGGAAAAGACACCACAGCGTGGCAGGAGGGGGGCAGTGCTGCTGTTGGCTTCCAACTTGCACAGGGTGTGAGGAGCAGCTTGTTCTGTACATCAACCCAGTGGCAGGTAGATTAAACATCAGGTGGTACCTGGCTGCTGAAAAGAGCATCCAAATGCCACCCAGCATTAAGTGGATAAGGCCAAGGCTGCCAGGAGATGTTAAATCCAGGGAACTTCATCTGTCTGTGTGTTTCTCTTGAGTCATTGTTGCTTTTGCAGCAGAGGAGCCATTCACTGCAGGCAGAGCAAAGTGCTGCAAGCCTCAGGGACGGTTGAGGCTGATGAAATATAGATGGGAGCCTGGCAGGCTCCTTGGGCTGGGAAAATACATGCACAGTAATTGACTCCATCTTCAAGCAAGAAATGCTCTGCATAAGTGTGCAGAACAGGCTTGTTTGGTAAAGTGTGATATGCACATTTGACTCAGCAATCACTGAGGAAAAAGAAAGAAAACCCCTCCTCTATGATGAGTGATTGAGTAGTAACTAACAGGTAACTCCATTTGCAACCTTTCTCCCTTTTTACTCCACCTATTGTCCATTGTCCACTCATCTCTGATGTCCTATAGAAGAAACATCTGATAAAAGCAGATGCAGCATGGGCACAGTATCCCAATCCAAACCAGTTACAGCCTCCAGAACACTCCCAAAGAAAACATCTGCCTACCTGGTACAGGCAGGAGATGGAGTTGCTGATGCACAGATCATGCCATGGCCACTGTTGTAATGAACTTTTGGTTACAGCTCTTTTCCAGCTGCAAGGACAGGAATTCTCTCTGGGATGCCCCGAGTTCATGCAAACCTGTGAAATTATTAAAGGCTTTGATTGAGGGTGCTGCCTGCCCTTTCTGTATCAGCTGGATCCTGGCAGATCTCTGCCTTTATGTGTTTTAACCACACATGACTGGTCAGAACAAGCCACTGCTTCTGCAACCACAGTAAATGAATTATTTCTAGGCACCTCTCAGGAGCCTCTCATGTTTAACTGGATCTCCCTCACTTGGAGCAAGCAAGATTTCCCCTTCCTAGTGAGCAGATGAAACCTGAATGACCATGCCTGTCAAGGGCAAGGCATGAGTCCAGACATGAGCAAGCAGGGCCAGATGGATGTGAAATGCAGCCATGCAGGAAGATTCTGGACTGAAATCTCATGTAGATTGAACCTCATGATGGAGTCTCACAGTGGAAACAGCAAAAGCATCTCCTGCTCAAACAGGAATTTGAAACATTTCAAAACAGATATTGAAAATTACTTTTGCTAACAGCAGGGATGAAATTCATCCCAAACCCACTCAGCTCCAAGCTGCATCTGTGGACAAATTAGTAATGCCTAGTATCCTATATCTGCCCACTAATTAACTCAGCAGCCACTGCCAGAGTTAATCAGGGAAGCAGCTCCATTATCCCCAGTCCCCCCACAGGCAGGGATCCACCAGCTGCCACCTCCCACGTGCTGGAAAGGCAGGGCAAGGAGCTGCTGGTTTTGCTGCTGTTAAAGGCCACTGGAGCCCCTGCCAGGGGCAAAGTGGGTGTCTGTGGGTATCTTTGGGTGTTTGTGGATATCCCTGGGTGCCTGTGGGTGGATGTCCCCGAGCTCTGCACCACCACTCCTGCAGCCAAAGGGTTTTTCCCATCCATGGGAGATCCCTCCACAGAGAGTTCCTCCCACACACTTTACACTGACAGAAAGGGGGGATTAAAGGAAGAAACTGAACAAGTGCTACACTTATTAATTGGAAAAAGACAAAGGTTTTCTCCTATAATTCAGGTGCCACAGACTCTGATGGAGCCCACAGCCCTCGGGCTGCTGCCTTCCCAAAGCACCTCAAGGGGAAAATCCTCTCATTCAGGAAGATGTACAGGAGATCAAGACCCCCAGGAGGGTCTGCTCTGAGCTGACCTGTTTACCTGGGGGCTTAATTCCACCGTGGGGGGTTGGCAGGCTGGGCATTCCTTCCCATTTGAGGGAAAAGCTGTGTAGCACAGATGTAACAGACTTCATTTGTTTCCTTACTTGCCGTGCATTTCTGCTGAGCCACATGGGCTCAGATGTTGTAAGCCTGCCAAAATCATGGTATTATTTCATAGCACATAGGAGGGAAAAAACTCTCAACAATAGTTAATTAAATAGTTACGATGAGGTCCTGCATTTTTCAGTACACTGCTGGGAGATGGAAATTCTGGATGTTTTTTTAATCAAATGGCTTATCTAAATCTAGTAGGAATTCAAAACCGTTTCAGAATTTGATTTTAAAATGTTAAAAGAAATATTTTCGTTTGGAAATCTTCCAGATGGAATATTTCCCAGTGCAAAAACTTTTCTTATAATTATGAAAAAATAATTTAAATTGAAGAGCTACACTAGATGCTCTGAAAGAATGAAAAAGATGCCAAAATGATAGCAAACTACTTTCTCTATAAGCACACATCCCATTTTAATAGCAGTCTCGATTTTTAATTTGATTTCAATTATGTTATGGACCACAACCTTAGGGCTATAGATTAATCCAGATTTGCTCAGATGAGAACCCATCCATCAGCCCTACTGTGACTATGTTCTTCTAATCAAATACAGTCAACAACTGTCATGAAACACTAAAAAAGCACTTACAAACTGCTTAATGACTCCCATAAACTGAAATGATTAATGTGATTTTTAAAATCAAGTTTCAGTTAAGTCCAAAGAATAATGAAAACACAGATTCTGCTGTGGACATATCACCTCGGTCTGAGCAAGGAAGATAAATATCTCTTTTTTCCTTATCACTGGGAAAAAAAAATTAGCAGCTAAATGCCTTGTTTTGTATAGTAAATGTTGGCCAGTTCACTCAGGCTGTGAGTAAGCAAAGCTTTGCTTGCATGTTTACTCACAGGCATTTCTGCAGACTTCTCTCCCATAGGATGCAACCATCAAACTCTCGAAATATTTCATAAAATTATGACAAGATTTGACTTAATCTATAGTTAAAACAACCAGAAATCAATTCTCAGTGATGATTATGTATTAAAATAAATGCAGTCCAGTGCAAGGAAAGATGGATGGAAATCCTGTCTCTCTTTCCTGTCTGAATCTCTTCATGACCCAGAGGGACCAGCAGCTCTTTACCCATCCTGTCCTGTTCCTCCAGGCTGGATGTCCTCCCTGCCTGCTGGGTGGCCTGGTGCTTTCAGGACAGATTATCCTGCATCTCTGCAGATTACAGCAGCATTTTAATCAAGTTGATATCTTTTCTCTGTTTGTACTTACACTAATGAGATCAGAGACATTTTCCCAAAATTTTCCTTTGATCACAGGATAGATTTGCATGCCTGTTCTGGACATTCAGACAATGAAAGGAGCTTTCTTTTCCTGCTCAAACGTGTCTTTTCTGACAGCATGAAGTGACAAAATATCTCAGGCCAAGCTGTGCTGCTGTGACACTCCCTGCAGTCACAGCCCACAGATCAACCCTCTCAATCTCTCACTTTTTTGGCCCCTACCTCAAATCCCAGCTCTCCTCCTGCCTCTGCCTTTATTCTACAACTCCTCACAAATCCCTCCCCTCTCTCTGCCTGCACTCCCACCATCACTGTCTGTCCCAGGATTTTGGGGGTGTGTGGAAGCTGAGCCTGGAGCTGTTGTGTGAACACACAGACCTCAGGTGTTGGCTCCCATCAGAACCAGCCTTGGAGCACCTGCAACAGCCTCTGAATGCCACAAGGTCTCTGTCTGACCCCCATCTGCAATCCCCACCTCCCTGAGCACTCCCACACCTCGGCTCCAAAAATGAGGAACCCAAAGCCACGTGCTGATGGTGCCTTTTCATTAAAACCCACAAAGCTATTTTGGGGCTGTTTGTATGGTATGGCCACATGTATTCAAACAGAGACTAATTTCACCAGCACAAACTTGTCCTCACATAACTTCATTTTCATCCAGACAGAAGCTTTTCAAGCAACAGCAACGAAACCTTTTCAATATTTAACCAGCTGCATGGCCTGGAACAGCAGGGACCAGCAGCAGCTGCCTGGCACAGAGCAGGGGATGAGGGCTCTCATCCTCACCAAGCCTCTCACCACCCTGAGAACTTGCCTCCTCTACAAACTTGCTCTGGAGAAAGCCAAACGTGAGCCCTGTTTCAGCCTTCTGCTTTAGTTGTGACAGCTTTCAAACAGCCTGGCTTTGAAGCACCTTACTTTTCATTCCTCCCTTCCAAATTCCCTGACGCTTCCCAGATGTAAATCTTTCTTCCTTTCCTACTGATGGCTGGGAAATTGCTGTGCTCAGCACCCTGTAATTGTGAGTCAGCAGGACTTGAGCTCTCTCCCATTTCTTTGTGGTTTTAAAACAGGCAGGGTGTAAGCCTTGGCTACAGACAAGGCTTTGCAGAATTTGCAGGGTGTGCGTGGGGGCAAAATTAGGCTTTTCCTAATCTTTCCTCATTCCCTTAGTGCCTGTCCTGTGTGTGTCAGAGGGATTACAGGAATTGAAAGGACATCATCTGCCGTGGGTTGGCTCTGCAGCATTCAGCACAGACTCTGTTGGTAGCCACCATGCTTCAGGAAGATAGCTTGGAAATAAAGCCTTAAGGAGAGACCCCAAAGTGACCCACTTTAGTCATGCCTGACTTTCCAAAATCATGTCAAAACACCAAATGCTTTCTGGTCAGAAATGGTCTATGAATGTTTCCTGCCAGAGCCCCTGATCTCTGCAAGGTCCCCAGTACCCAGCAAGGCTCTGGTGTGACTGCAGCCACTCTGGTTTGTCCCTCCCCTGCTGCTGGGCACCCTGGGCTGGAGGTGTCTGTGCTGCCTGCACCCCCAGGCACTGACCCAGGCACAGCCATAGCACAGGCAGCATTCTCTGATGGTTTGCACTGTCTTAGCTCCTAAGAACAAGGGACCCTCTCTGGCTAGAACTATAAAATAGATACTAATAACCAACCCTAAACACCCTTATCTAAAAGAAGAAGAAGAAAAAAAAAAAGCACCAAAAGCATATCCAATTAGTGATAAATAATAAGTACAAGATTAATTAAAATTGCTCTTAATTCCCATCCTCTGGAGCTGAGAATGCAAAAACCCATCTTCCCAAGGGTGTCTCAACATCAGGGCATCACCACAGTCCCCAGAGGGCCAGTGGCTGGCAGTGGTGACAGCAGGACTTGTCATGCATGTGCTGGCCCCACTGGAGATGGGCTCCCTGCTCCTTCCATGCTGGTCACAGCCTGCCTTGCCTTACCAGGGAGGCCCAGCCTGCACCAAGCCCAGCAATTTTGGGGCTGAATTGCAAGTGAACACTCCTCATCTCCTCCTCATGCCAGCAAGTCTGACTTTTTCAGCAGCAGCTACACTTCAGGAGAAGAAGACACTGGGATTTCTCAATCTGGGTCTAGGAATAAATCATTTAGCACCTCATTTACACATGCTTATAATTAATGCATACTAGATTGCTGCAATGAAACAGTCCTGATAAAACATCTGAAATGCACTGGGCTGCAAATGCATGGGTTTAGGGGAGTAGAAGGACAAATGAAGCCCCCCAAGAAATGGCTGATCCCACTGGCTCTCACTCTCACTTTCACTGGAAGCAGATGAGAGGAATTTGGGTCAGATTTCCTCCTTTGTAGTGTGCTGAAAGCATTTGAGAACCCATTGCCATTTTGTAAAAAGCCCACACCTCTTGTGGCCACAAATCTTCTCCTACTTCCCATCTATCAGGTCAGAGAGAGCCCTGGATTTTGTGTACAGAGGAGAATTACCACTTTTTGTTCTATTGCATTATGAGGTGCCATATCTCTCATAGTAACCCATCTATCTCCTATTCTAGTATAACTCCAGAGAAATTTTACTTATTTTACTAGATTTACAGCCCTGAGAATAACATCAGGATCCACCCACCCAGGACAGTTTATAAATCTAAAAGAACTTTTATCCATCAGTAGGAACTTTTATCCATCTGTGCAACACACCCTCTGTGCCAAGTACAGCTGGAGAAGAATTTTGCAGGCTTCAATTCTTGTCCCCCAAACCCTCAATCATCCCCTTGGAGGCATCAAATCTAATCTGCCTCTAACCTGATTCCCCAGATGTGCTACTCCCCTGGGGAGTGTGACTCACAGGAGCTGCAGAGCAAGGTGTAACTGGGCTTGATGGAGGACCATCACTGCTTCAAGAACGGCAACATAACTGAGGTTCCTCAAAGAACTCACCACCACCTCCTCTACGGGGGTCTCCTCTGAGTGTCAAGGCAGAGAGGAGACACCAGGAGAGTCCTGCATGGCTGAGAAGGGCTTGGATATAAGTTCAGGAGGTCAGGAACCTGTAAGCTGCAATAATTACAGCAGTTAATCTGCAGCAGCCTGGCCACCTGCCACAGAGGGCAAGAGAAGTGTCCCTTGGAGGAGGCAGGTTTTTCCCTGCTGCCAGGAGGGACATGGTGGGAGCAATCCCTGAGGTACCACTTGTGTCCTGACAGAGGGCCTGTCTTCAGGTTACCACTTCAGTTTACCTGCAGAGAACAGGAGGGGTGTGAAGCCTATCATGTGCACAAGAAGACTGGCTCCCATAGCACTTTCCCCAGGGTGAAAAATTATCCTGCAGGGATCTATTCACCTCTCACATGCTACAGAACCCCACAGAGACTATGTCCAGGCCAGGACTGGGAAAGCCTCCACGTTGCAGTGCTGCTCAGAGGACACCATGCCTTACTCCCAGCCTGGGAGGGTGGGACACCAAGGAGACAGCTGCTGTGCTGGGAACCAGGGCTTGAACAAATCCATCCATCACCCAGTTGGGAGCTGCTGAATTCCAGCTTTCTGCAAACTCATCTTCCACAAGAGCTGCTGTGAAGCACAGCAAAACACCAAGTTTGAAACACTGAACCAGTGAGAACTGAGCCCTCAGAGTCCTGCAGCATCTCCTGGAGGAGCCTGCCCAGCACCAGACCTGACACATCCTCATGCCAAGAGGCATCTTGGAGCTGTACCTGGCTTCTCCCAGTCAATTCTGATGTTGCCTGGGTCTTGGATTTGAGAAGTCAGCAGCCCTACTGACTGTCTCCTCCACATCACAACTTTGTAGATCTTGATAGCATCCCTCTCTATCTGCAGTTATATCTCCAGGTTTGACACACGAAGGTGAGCAGAAAACATCTCTGAAGACCTGTATCCCTTCCAACTTTAATGAGGGAGATTAGAATACTTACAGTGCTCTCAAATTTCAACTACCTCTAAGCAAGAGAAGATGTAATTTCCTCTCCCTCCCTGGCATTAGGGGAGTCAAGAACATGCCCAGGTGAGTTGTCACCTTAGATATTGGAGACTCTCTGACATCTATTTGTAAAGATTCCCTGGGACAGTATAGAAAAAGAGAAGAACTGTCCTCAAAGTGGTCTGAGCTCCCCAGCTCCCTTTCTCTGACTAAAATCTCACCCATAAGAGGTTCTCCCCACAGTTTTAACCCAGCTCCTCTTTCAAATTCAGCACAGCCAAGGGAATCTGCCAGGCCACCTCAATCAATCCCACCTTCCTTCTCCCCCAACCCCAGTGAGTTTCCTCTGCCATAACCCTGATCACCAAGTCGTGACGGCACGGGCAGAGCAAACAGGCTGAGCAGATGGGCTGTGAGGGAGGAAACCCTCATTTCAAACACAAATAGCTGGTGGTAATTTAGCAGATGTGGTAAGAAAAATCTGGAGAGACAAGCATGAGGGGTCAGGATTCCAATTTCAATCAAATAACGTGGAAGTCTCCCTGGCAAGGAAAGGTTTCATCTTCCATCTTCTTGATTGCCTTGTCTTGAAGAGAGGATGACTGATGCCAAGTGCCATCACAGGAATGATCTGGAGTATTCTTCATTTAAGAACCCATATGACTCCCTGCCCTCACCAAATGGATTTTTTTTTTCACAAGGGAAATCCATCCTTTATAACTGAAATGTCCATAAGAAAAGACTAAAATTCAATTAAAGTCGTAACATTCATTAATTCTGTACCACATTCCATTCTGTTTCTACCCAGAGACAGACTTTAGGATCAGTCCTTCACTTCCCCACTATCAAATCAGGATGGCTCAGGAAATTTGGAACATTATAAACATCTCTATATCCAGCATATTGTAATATTCATTTGGCCCTAGAATTTCATCTTGGCAGAAGCACCAAAGTTATCACAGATGGGTATGAGGTTTTTTTCTTTATAAATATTACAGAGCCATTAATTAAACAGGGGAAATTAACTGTGCCAGGCAGCACTGCAGAGGGACAGGAAAGCACAGTCACCATTGGCCAGCACCTCAGACTGAATGTGGGACAAGTGCTCACAACATCAAACTGACAGCAGAGATACTCTGGCATCAACATTACTGCAGGTTTTAGAAGATAATTCAACAAGGAAAATAATTTATAGACATTACTGGTGTTCAAGAGCAATGTTCCAGGTAAGGTGAAGGATTTTCAACCTTTTGAAACAAACCATGGTATTTTGGTTAAAGGACACAAAAGCTGTCCTCTCTAAGATGATTTCCTCACATTATCAACCCCCAAAAGGCAACAAATTGGGCAATTCCTGCACCTGCACTCTTTCCTTCTTGCCCTGTGCTGGGGTTTAGTCACACAAAGCCCCTTCCAGGTCCCTGTGTTCTCTTCACCCCCTGCTTACCACACAGATTTGGTCAAAAGATTGTCCCCCAGAAATACACTTGAAACAAAACTCCAAGTCAAAACCTGCTGCTGAAGAGAGGAGGATCTTTTTCTTTAGACTTAATATAACTAGTGCTTGAAACATCTAGGTTTCTCTAAAATAATCACAAACCCCAAAGTGACTTACTCTCAGTGCCACAGCATCTAACATCAAAGAATAGGAAATGTGTGAGTTTTTAGCAAGTGGAGGTTTCTGCATGAATACATCATGAGAGGAATATTTTTATAAACAAGTCATCTCTGAAATGTTCTCCAGAACTAGTTCTAATTCTGCTTGTCATGAATAAATCTAGAAAAAAATGTTTTGTTATCACCAAATTCTGCACCAATTTTTGGGTTAAACACAGGTCTGTCAAGAAGGTCATATCTTTGAACCTGATAGAAAAATTGCCAAAGCTCCCCCACTACATTTATCCTTTGTTTTTCGTTATGTACAGACCTTTGCAAATTCAATACAGCCAGATTGCAAAGGCTGCTCTCAGGTTTATTATTCCCTGATCCTCTTTAAACAAGGCCCCTAAATTCATCCCTGGTATAAGAGCTCTGCTGTCACTCGACTAAGATGCAGGACACCTATTTTGAGAATCCTCTGAGACACTGACTTGCAAACCTCTCATTTGGAATAATCCCATGTCCAGGACATCAGACAGCTCATGGTCCCACTGGAGTGTCCAGTGAGACCCTCGTCCTTGCAAACATCTTTATCTGCAACTCTCTCTATATCAGCTGCTGGCAGAACCTAGGGGAATGGCTTCAGTGAAAAATGCAGTTAGACATTAGGATGGAGATAGTTCATCAGCTAGGAAAGTTGAGAGGCTTTATGTATCAACTCAGGGACAGGAATTTATGAATGACTTCCCACAACTCCTGCAATAACAAGCACAGGTCAGAAAAAGCAGCATTCAGGTAAGAGCTCACATAGGACTGCATGGAAAATATCAGACCAAGCTGGAAATCACAAAGGAAAAAAGATACAGGGTGGGCAATGGATCTGCCTGTGAGTGAGAGCTGGTCCGACTGCCCAGGCTCACACATTGATCTGCTTGATTCCCAGCCTCTCACTTAACAGTAATTAATTTGCTTTGATGAGCACTGACCCCTGGAAAAGCTTCACTACAAACCAAACGAGCTTCACTGGTTTTTTTTGCTGTCTCTTTTTCAGCTCCCTCTTTTTGCTTTTCTACCCCGTTAAGCCCTATTACTTTTGCATCTGCACTGATTGCCCAGAACAGGACCAAAGAGAAAAGCATCATTGCTTACCAGAACTAGGAAATATCTCACCACATCCATTCACCAGCCATTTCCCCTCTGTCTAGCCCGCGGAGCTGCTCCTGAAAGGTTTGCCCCTTCCTGCTAGGATGTCACAAGCCGGAGATTAGAAGCAAATGCTCTGCAAGCCAAGGCGATCATCCCGCTGCGAGCACATCCAGGTACTGAAGCAGGAGCTATGGAAAAGTCCCTCAGCCAGCAGAAAACACCAGCGCAGGCACACACACACCCCCAGCCTCGGAGCTATGGGAGGGGAGGGAGGAGGGAGAGCAGATGGGAGGGGGTGGCTTGGGGAAACCAGGCAGCGGGCGATGCTAACATGACAGATGTGTTGACTTTAAGTTAAACAGGAAATTGAGGATGTTCGACGACGCAGGAGGAAAGGCATTAGCTCACATTAAAGGCAAAGACTTTCCATGGTCTTTCCCTTCTTTGCTTTCTCTCTTTCACCCAGGCTTTCTCCAGTGATTTCTAGCTCTGCCTTTGCAGGCAGAAACAAGCCAGGGTTGATACTGACTCTGCCTGGGTGTCTGGGCAAGGCAGGAGCTGCAGGGCCAGCCACAGAATTCCCCATCCTAGCAGTGAGTTGGGAGACTGTTCTTTTATTCCCTCTTCAACTCAGGCTCCCCTGACATTATTTAAACAGCATCCTCTAGATGATATGAGTAAAAGAGAGAATGCTGAACAGGAGAACAAGGCTTTCAATTTGTCCCAGTTCTGGGCAGGGGAAAACACAGGGTCAAAATCCTGATTTAGGTTATGTAGGATAAGCAGAATAGAGTGAAATAAATTGATTTTAATGCAGGGGAAATAAAGTGTCTTGGTGCACTCAACTTCCCCATGAATCAACCTGATTTTTCCACAGTCCACATAAGGATGACCAGGCTGAGTCTGGGGGATAACATCTGTACTATGAGGGTCCACAGGTCCAGGGGGATGTAACTCCAGGGCAAGGTGGCTACATGTCTAGGCAGCAGTAAAATGTGAAGAGAACTGGGGAAAAAAAGCCCACTGATTTAGTTACAGCCTGGAAAACTAAGTGAAGGAAAGCAAATCATACTGGCTTAGAGCTAGACCCCAGCTTCTAGAGATTAGGGGAGGAAGAGAGTGGCCCCACCACAAACCCATGGACAGAAAATCAGCTAGGACACAAGGACTCTGTTCCTGTTTCATGACCTGGTCCTCCCTGCTGGCTTTCTCCACTGCCTTTGGCACAAGGAGAAAGAGCCCCTTTGTCACCCTTGCAGAGCTGGTTGTCAGCCACAGCCCAGCCTGCACAGTTGAGCCTTTTCCTTTCATCTCCCCACCAAAGCTTTGTCCCAAGACCCACATGTAGAGGGTCAAGAATGTCACCCTGTTCTTTGAAATTTTTCTAAACCTTTTAATGTTTATATTCTTGTAATAGAGTTTCTCACACAACTTTCATGTAAATAAGGATTGTTTTACATTCTTCTCTGTAAGAGGAGAATTCTAATAGACTGTTAGTTTAACCAGTGTAGTTGGAGAGGTGATGATGTCATCCTCCAATCCACTGTTGCTTTTAAAATTTTATAAATGTTTAAGTCAGAAAAATAAAATTCTCTCTTCTTGTTTTTGTTCTGATGAAAAGCATCATAGGTAAATCTTGTTATTTCGTGTCACAACAGTGACACAAGAATATCTCTTCTGTGGCATGAATGGGCCCCCCAGGTGACACTGGTGACAGGACTCCTTTTTTTTCCTAGCAGCTGTGGATTAGGTAAAGAACAGAAATCTGCTATGGGCATTTGCTCCATAATGGAGTGAAATATTCAGGTTTTGGTGCAATCTAGCCTGCCTCCCTGTTTGCATCCCATTCTTCCCCACACCCTCACTGTCCCTGAGCTGTGCTGTTGGCCTCCCTTCAACATTTTAATGGAGTTTTGACAGTGATCCATTTGCACTCCAAACAGATGAACCTGACTTGCATCCCCAGAACTGCATTTGCCAAGCCAGCCCAAGCAGGTGGGTTTGGAGCATCTCCTCGGATGGATCAGCTGCAGTTCCAAAAGCATCCCTTTTTCTGGCTAGAGAAACAGCTTGGAAAAGTCTAGCGAGGATATTACACTTTGGAAAACTGCTGCCTCGGGTCTCTTGTCCCTCCTCCTACTTGCTGCCACTCTCCCTGTCCCTGCAATTGTGTATAAAGCCCCGTGTTCTTTCCTAATTGGGATGTTCCCTTTTGCCTCGCACGTCACTCCTGTGTCACTCTGTGTCTGGGCCCCTGGTGACCTCTTGGAGTGCTTGGCAAGGCTGGCAGCAGCCAAATGAGTCATCAGCAACCTGCTGGCATCTCCCTCCCTCCAGCCATTGCCCCCCTGGCTCCCACCGAGCCTGGCTGAGGCCTGGGGGAGTTTAAAGCTGTCTAATCCCCTGGATAATTCATGAAAAGAGGATTACCCATTCTGTGCAGAGCCCTTAACCTAAATATAAACCAGCCTTCCCCTTGCATTGCAGCTCCTGTGGCACGGAGGCGTTTTCCCTGCACTGCTTCCCCGTCCCATCCTGGGGTTTTGGTGCAATCTAGCCTGCATTCTAGGGGTTAACTCTGCTCTTGCTCAAATCTGGGACAACCTGGTTCTAACCCATGGAGCTACAGTGAAATAAACCCGGGGTTTGTAAAACAGAGGTGGGACTGTGTTCTGTGAACAGCAGCAGGATCAATGCAGACTCATCCCCAGAAGCACGTTCTCGTTCTCTCCCTAATTATTGGCAAACTCCTTTGTGGGGGGTGTCAGAGGAAATACTTTCTTACTGTGTGTTTGGAAACCAGCGTCATGGTGCCATCAGAGCCTGACAGCAATGCATCAGGAGGGCAGAGGGAAGTGCTAAACTTGGATAATCCCATGGGAGTTACAGCAGCCTGCCCCAGGAGGCTGGGTTATCCCTGCTGCCAGAGGGTACAGCCAGAGAGATGGTGAAAAGGGAATAGTTAACATGTTACCTTTCCTGCATTCAGAGAAGGCGGGATAAAATGATGCAGGAGGGATTCCTGATGGATTCAGCACCTTCCTGGGAGACTACAGCAAGCCTCACCTCTCTCCTCATTTTCTCTCTCCTATTTTCCTGAGTGTGTCTCCTCACCTGCCTCTCATTTTCCTCCTCTCCTCTTCCCCAGATGGTGAAATGAGGTCTGACACAGCCACCACTGGCTCCCCTTTCCTACAATGCCTTTTTTTTTTTTTTTTTTTTTTTTGGCAGTTAAAGTCCTTATGGGACTTTAGTCACCGTAACATTAAAGCATTCATTAGCACAGGAGTAATTCCATAATCTCTTCAGAAGAGAACAATTTCAGAGGTTCAGCTGGAAAATCAATTTGCCAGCTTGACGATGCAGGAAGAGGATTTTCCAGGCTGGCTTTGGCTTCCCCAGCAGGACTGTTATCAGCCCTGGGACTTGGTGGCCAGGAAGAGGCCACCCACAGCAGCTCTGAGGGGAGGTGGCAGGACCTGGGGCTGTCATTTGCCTCAGGCAAGGAAGGGAGCAGTGGCAGTTGCAGGATGAGCCTCAAAACCAGACCTGTCTCGCCAGATTTTGCCCAACAATGTGCTGGTGGGACAGCATCACCATGGGTCATGGGGAATTTTCCTGCCTTTTTCATCCCTCATACTTCATTTCAGCAAAGCAGTGCTCCCAGCTCAGAGCATCCTGAGGGATGCATCTCAAGCATCCTGCCTTTTCCCTGCAGTTACAGGCTAAACTAGACTCTTGCACCTCCTGTACCAAGTACCTGCCCATGTGCTCTTCCTCTCCTCATGGAATTTTTCACACTTTGACTGTGCTGTCAGAAGCTGGGGCCCACACCCTGCCTGTAGGCACACAGCCAGATTGGCAGAAATCATCTGCAGGTGCAAGGCTGACTTTAGGAAAGCATCCAGCTCTGTGCTTGCAGGTTGGGGGCTGCCTCAGAACCTGAGTGGGCTTCCACCTCCAGCTCAACTCAGATCCTTCAATCAGAAGTTGGCAGGTACCAGAGACTTTCATTTAAAGATGTTCCAGAACATAAATAGGTGCAGAAAGCTGCTTCATGGGACAGACCTCTCAGAATCTGGCAAGCTGAAGTGGAAGGCTGTCTCATGTCAGCTGCTTTCTGGTTCTGGCTTTGATGCTCCCAAAGGGTTCCCCAGCACCCATATTATGCAACTGCTAGGAAAACCTAAGGTGTCCTTGCAGATCTGATCTCCAGCTGAGTTCATCTAACAGTGGTGGACATTCTTTTGACAGCAGGGCCACGAGGAGGAGAAGCAACAGGAGTTATTTAGGACCTCTTGGAACTCTTGAGACCCAGGGCCCCAGTGTGGGTGCTGCTACCTGTGGTAGCTCTTTTACAGTGAAGGGAGAATTCCCCACTTTCTCATGGAAGAGGGCTTTTGTATTGTGAATCAGAAGAAGCCATGGATGCTGCCTCTGCTCCCACTCCTTCCTCCAGGTTGTCCTCCATGGACATCCCACTGCAGGAAGTGTTAGGGTCCCGTGTCATTTAGGGCAGAGGCACTAAGGTGTATTCCCACATGAGCATCAGCTGCTGGGCTCAGTGCCTGGGATGATCAGTGCAGAGCTGCTGTATGCTCAGTATCTGGCTAAGTAAAGCAGAAAATTAACCCTTTTCCTCTCCCTTCCCCCAAGTGATAACACCAGGGACACAGAGGAGACATGAAACAGCAATTTTCATGCCATGTCACACACTTTACTTTCTCTCAGCCTACCAGAAGCTTCTACTCTGACTCCTCATGGCAGGAGTCCCCCATAAGCTCTAGTGGGTGCTTACAAGTTTCCAACCTGAACACAGTCAGGGATCCCCCTCGGCACACACGGAGCACTGCATGCTCCTCCCCTGAACATTATCACCATCAGGCTGTTACTCTTTTCCTTTTTTTCTCGAGATGAGGTCATCCCTGACAAGTAATATCCTTGCAGGGCCACTTCTTACCCATTATTTTTAATGGGATCTTGGTGTCATGCATCATATTGCTGCAGTTTGACACATCTAATAAAATTTTCCCTTGAACAACACTTGTCCTCCAAAAGAAAAACAATGCCTGCAGAGATGTGTGCCTGGATGCGTTAGAGGATGTGCTCTGGGCATGCACACATGCACGGGAACTTGTCACCACAGCACCTGCATCCCACCACAGCCAGCCCTGCCAGCTCCAGGTCACTGCTTTCTCTCATTTCTCTTCATTTAACCCTTGCTAAGAGGGGAGACTAACTGCAGTTTTATTCTTTAGCTGCTCTGGTGGGGAGGAGGGTGAAGGGAGGACAGTGGGTGCAGGACAGCTCGGGCTGGCGCTCACCGGCACCCTCGCACAGCCCGGGGTGCCACAGCCCCGCACGGCTCCGGGCTGTCACCCGGGCTGTCACCCCACACTGTCCCCAGGCAAACAGCCTCTCCTCCTCCTGCCAGGCCACCCCGCAGGGAGCACACCGGAGCGCTGCTCCGCTCCAAACTGCCCCAGCCGAGTCAGAGCTCCGAGCGCAGCATCTCCCGGGCTCCCGGCGAGAGCGAAGGCAGCAGGACGGACGGGGCTGGCTCCAATCGCTCCCACCCTCCCCGGCCGCTTCCATCCCATCCCACCGCACCGAGCCGGCCCCTCAGCTCCCCCACCCAGCCCGACCCAGCCACCCGCTCCGCGCCCTTGA
Source organism: Urocynchramus pylzowi (assembly GCA_013397555.1). NCBI lineage: Eukaryota > Metazoa > Chordata > Aves > Passeriformes > Fringillidae > Urocynchramus > Urocynchramus pylzowi. The sequence continues at coordinate 1,346,652 of VZRH01003307.1, read as the reverse complement.
GCATCTTCTTTTTTTGTTGTTTTAGTTTCTTTTCCCTGCCCGCTGTGTTCCGTGGGGCACAGGGAGCGCCTGGCTCTTACCTTGAGCGGCGCGGGGCAGGTGCGGGCGGCGCAGCGCGGCTCTGCGCTCGCATCTCCTCTAGCACTGATGCAGTCCTGCCAGGCGCCGCATGCCAATGATGCAGCCCCGGGGATCCCAGCCCAGGAGCCCCAGCGCTGGGAGGGAGCCCAGCGTGTCCTACCTGCCTCCCTGCCGGCCCCAGCCCGGAGCCAGAGCCGGGGGAGCGTGTGGAGGCAGCCGAGGAGAAGCGGAGAGAGCGAGAAGATGCACAGCAGGCAGGGAGAGAGAGGCAATGCTTGTGTAATTTCATCACGGTAATAAAATCCAACCCAGAGTCTAAGTGTTGCAGCTCTCTAGCAGAGTTCTTCATTACATGAGGGATTTTTTTTTTTTTTTTTTTTGGTGTAATTGCTGACATGCAGGAATGTTTCTAGCTGGAAGCAGAGGGGAATCCCAGCATGACTGGGCATCCTTCATCTCTCCACTTCATGTATTATTAGACCAGTGCTACATTTGAGACCCCTCTCCCCGGGATGGCTAGGGAAGGGGCATGTTTCAGACAAAATCCTGGGAAAAGCCTGTTCTGTTTAAAATTCTCTTGTGTTTATAATTTGCAAGTTCATTGCCAGAAGAGTAGCAGGAAATATCCAACTGTCCATGCAATTTGGTGCCGGAAAGAGACCCTGTGGACACAGCAGCATGAACACAGTCTGCCCTGGAAATCCATCCCCATCATTCTGTGTTATTAAAAGAGATAAGCAGTAACATGAGGAGGTGTCTTACTGAGGAACAAAGCATGCAGCTCCTAAGAAAGCCTTCCAGTGCACGTGGGGGGCATGTGCACACCCAGCAACATCCCTCCATGCAGAAGTGCCCAAATTAGTCCAGATAATGAGAGCAATATTTTCACTGACAGATTTTCATTGCTGCTTCTCCTGCCCTAAAACTAAAGAGCAGCATGGATCCACAGGCTTTTCAGAAGCGAAACAGGGGCAGATTTACAGGGCAGCACGAATCCCTTGTACTTGAGCAAAGAAGTGGAAGTGAAACCCCAGCCACCCACCCTGCCTCTGTCAGCAGGTGACATGTGGAAAGCCACTTTCCCACTCTGTGCCTCAGTTTCCCCACCTGTAAGCCAGCACTGGCACCACTGGCCCCTCCAGGCTGTATAAGCACTAGAGATTGTCACTCCTTTGCCTGTTTCCAGGGCTCCTCCAGACACATATTCCACCTTTCCTCCCTGGCCTCTATGTTACTGCACCCCCTCAGCCCACCTGATCTGAATCTCCAGCTCAGGTGTGCTTGTACTAATTGACAGCATTCCAAATTGGGCCTGTAAATTCTCTGTTTACACGATGGCTTGCTGACACAGTTCCTGTGACTGCACTGGTGGCATCACTGCCATACGGAAAACGCAGTAGGTGATTAATTCAGATTTTTTTTTTTTTTTTTACACCCACTCATAAAAATTGGAACTCGAATCTGAGGTTCAGCTTTATTCTCCCTTGCACAGTACATTAGCTTAATTGCATTTTGTGTTTGGTACAGTGCACTGATCACTTTGATGTGGGAGCACTTCAGAAGTCAAATTATTACCAGAACTGCTGCACATTACAGGCCAAGTATCAAGGCCTTGGCAAAGATAAAAAGAGCCAGTCTATCACCACGCCACTGAGCACTGCTTGCTTGCCTGTCACTGCTTCTCTGAGTCCTCCAGCTCATTAATAGTTCAAATTCCTCTGAGGACAGGAGCTCTGTCTGCAGGTGTCAGACCCACACCTGGGCCATGCAGGAAGCACAGCACCCTTCACTCTGTGCTCTCCTGGAGGGGCCTCAGGGCAGCCCCAGCTCCATCCCAGGGGCTGCTGGAGGGAGGCTGTGCTGCCTCATGTCACCTTCCACTTGCAGGAGGGATTGGAAGAGAGGAGAGAAATGGCAGGCTGGCCAAATAACAGCAGGGACGCTGGGGGTTGTCTCCATTCCCAGAAAACTCCCTGCACCTTCCTACTGTTTCCCATTTAATTCAGGTAAACTTGTTTTAAACCTCACTGCAGAATGAACTGAGAGGGAGGCAATAAATCTGGGAGGTGTTCTTTGCCTTCTTTGTGATTATCAGAGTTTCTAATTACCTCTGCACCCTGCTGTGCTGGCTCTGTTAATCACTGCTGCCCGTGCCCAGGTGCCTCAGCCAGACAGAGCCATTTTCCGTGGTGCCATATGGTGCCAGCAGGGACCCTCACGGGCTGCCTGACATCCAAGGCAGCAGGATGGGGAGGCCTAACATCTTTCTGTTCAAAAGAGCACATTAATGAAATCTGCAGCAATCTGACTGCCTCAGAGCGGCAAGGAGCAAATGGAAAACAAAGCAGAGCTGCAATGAACAAGTACCTGGCATGGAGATGGATAAAATTATATAAGCTGGTATATCCCAGGGAAATAGGAGACTGTGCAAAGGCTGATCATGAAGGTGTGTTAACCAACACGACTACACAGGCAAACAGAGCTTGATCTAACCCCATAAACTCACTGAACACAGTGGAAAAATCAGAGATCTACTGTGAACGAGGGTGGGATGGGGGATCTGGCCAATCCATGTGAATGGAGCAGAGCCCCAGAGTCAAAACCAAGCCATTTTCCTCTTTTATTCCCACCTCAGTGGCTTCTCTTTTGCCTCCTTGCATGAACCAGACACCAGGGACCCTTGCACTGAGGTGCAGAGCTGGGCAAAGCAGGGTACCCCCCTTCAGCAGCTCAGATGCTGTGGGGAAGGTGTAAAACAAAGCAAAACAAGAAGTCAAGTGCTGAAGGAGCAGCCTCTGGGATGGCTCACAGGCTTTGGAGTGAAAGGAAGGCAATTAGAGGGAAAGCACGACTCTAAAAATACACAAACAATGCATATTTCATGGCTCTGCAAGAGCACTGGCTGTGAGAGGCACAAACCCCTCAACCTGGTGCTGTGCGACCAGGGGAGGGTCACTCAGGGCTTTTAGGGTGGTTTTCAGGGCTCCCTCCACACACAGACACTCACACAGGTGTGGGGTACACTCACACAGGTGTGGGGTGCACTCACACAGGTGTGGGGTGCACACACAGACAGTCACACAGGTGTGGGGTACACTCACACAGGTGTGGGGTGCACACACAGACAGTCACACAGGTGTGGGGTGCACACACAGCACTCACACAGGTGTGGGGTACACTCACACAGGTGTGGGGTGCACTCACACAGGTGTGGGGTGCACACACAGCACTCACACAGGTGTGGGGTACACTCACACAGGTGTGGGGTGCACTCACACAGGTGTGGGGTGCACACACAGACAGTCACACAGGCGTGGGGTGCACACACAGACAGTCACACAGGTGTGGGGTACACTCACACAGGTGTGGGGTACACTCACACAGGTGTGGGGTGCACACAAAGACACTCACACAGGTGTGGGGTGCACTCACACAGGTGTGGGGTGCACACCCAGACACTCACACAGGTGTGGGGTGCACACACAGCACTCACACAGGTGTGGGGTACACTCACACAGGTGTGGGGTACACTCACACAGGTGTGGGGTGCACACACAGCACTCACACACACACTCGAGTGTCCCTCTCTCCTCCCTGAGCCCTCCCACGCACTCTGCATGAGGAGCCCCAGCTGACCTGTCCTTGGAGGTGTCCCTGTCCTAGCAGGAGGCAGGAGGAGCCAGCCTCACCGTCTGTCAGGGGTTAAACAAGTCTGCGGGGTCAGGATTTGAGGCTGCAGGGCGGTGGCAGCAGGAGCGGGGCGTTGCCACCTCTCCAAGGGGCGCAGTGACAGCAGGCTGGTGGCTGCTGCTCCCCACTGGTGACAGCTGTCCAGCCAGAAACAGCCCTTACCTCCCCCTCCCTCCACCACTTCTGCTAATGAAATTTGTTTACAAAAGCCAGAATCTGGCCTTAATAGAAGGGAAAGTCCCAGGCAATATTTGATTGCACCTTCAATGACACATGATAAGCAGGATTAGTAATGCAGATAACAAATACAATGTAAAGAGCTATACAGGCATTAAGTCTAGTTATTGGTATTGCTGCCTGATCGCTGGCAGATATAGATAAAATGCATATGGAATCAATCTGGATTTCAAAAAAATAGCTGCCAGTTGTCTGTGCTATGGGTTTGCTGTGAAGGGATTGTGTTGGCAGGACCCAAAAACAAATTAGGAGGAGAGAGCACAGGGCACAGGGCCAGAGCCACACCATGCCACATTGCCTCCTGCCAGAAAGGGACATGGCTGCTGCCTGGTCTGGGGAAAGGTCAGCTTGAAGAGGGGAAAAAAGGGTTTTACACTGAATACCCTGCAATGTGAAACCCTGCAGAAGTCAGGGTTTGGGTGTGTGAAAGGTTTCCACGCCCCCACTTCGGATGGGGGGTGTGGGTGTTCACACACAGACCCCACTGGAGGGGCCCTGCTGCTCAGTGCTGCTCAGGAGCACAGCCCCTTGCTGCCTGCTGTCACTCCTGAGCACCAGCCCTGCCACCCACATGAGCAATGTGCTCATGAAAGGAGAGATGAATTACTGAACATAGGAGAAATGGGGGGAAACACCTCAATGCGTTTCATATTTTCCTCCAAAATTCTGAGCTTTCTAATTAAGGCTCTCTTTCCAAGAAGCATAATAATAGTTTTTTCCCTTAAATTAGCCTGTTACTTTCTGCTTGACGGGAGCTCCTGATAATCATGGCAACCCAAAGGGCTGCACAGCTCCTGGAAGACCAGGAAATCCCAGAACCAACTGTGTTTCTGAATGCTGGCCCCATTGCCTTCTCAGAGAGGTGGTTCATGAGTCTACAGGCTGCAAAACACAATCTGCATTTGTGCCCTCCAAGCCAAAGGGGCTCCTGAACTATCTAAAACCCACATGACACCACTGCTGCTGAGATTTCAGGGCAAAAGTGCAGTCCTGTGGTGATATCAACTTACCTGAGCTGGAAAGCTGAGCTGCAGAGGCTGCACCACACCAGAAAAACAAGACATTAACATCATGGTAAACACTTTGCTGAGAACTATTTGGGGCATAAAAACTTCAGATTTCCAAGGAGCCACTGCTCTTAAAAGGAGCACCTCCACTGGTGTGTGCTGTGACAGGCCAGGGGATGTGATGCCAGCTGCCATCCATCAGCAGCCTCATGGCCTGTAGGTGGTTCAATGTCTCTAATCCAGCAGAAACCATTCTGTAAGACTCCTGAGTGAGAAAGCTTGGGGACTTTGGCAGGTCTAGGTGTGAGGGCCAAGCTAATGAGTAAAGCAAGACCTGTGCTAGCAGCACTGGACTAAATTCATTGCCTAAGAGCTGCATCCTCCAGGTTCACCCTACACATTACATTTTTTTTTTGTCCCCCTTTCTCCCTCTTTTTCTCTAATGGTTCTGTTCTAGGTTGAAAATCCCAAGTACAAGCACAGTGAACCATTAAAGAGCAGCTCACACATCTCTTTTCTTCCCCTGTTTTCATCTTTCAAAATGAAGGAATATATTGTCAGGTTAACTCTGACTTTGCAGAGCTCTAATGAGTTAGTCAGAGTTTATTTATGTGGAAAGGATGAATGGTTCCCTACATGTTAATAGCACAATCATCAGCAAACCCTTCAGCATTAATATTTAATGTCCTTTGTTATGTACATGCCTGGCTGTTATTCAGAGAGGGCTGAGTCAGGAGAGCAGAAGCTGCTGGGAATTGAATAAGCATTATTTGTGGGATTTCTCTGAGTGGAAAAATGGAAAGTAGAAAAGATGTTGTTTTTATGTGTGGCAGCCCAATTGTCAAGAAACTGCATTTCTGGATAATACATGCAAGGAACTGCTGCAATGGAACTCTGTGGCTTTTTGCATTACCTGATTTCTTTAATGTCTAGGCATTAATTGTTAGGTTTATTAACCTTGCATATCCATAGCACAGTCTATCTCCCATCTTTTATCTAGATTTCCTACAAGTTAGACGACAAAGTAAAATAAGGATGTGAATCCTACATCATTAGCACTTCTCTTCTATATACAGAGACAAATCTATTAAGTCTATATATAATATTAAACAAATATTAATCTCAAATCTGTTCTTCCTCTGTACCTGTGGTGATACAGCTGCCATTTACAGATGGTTCCATCCTGCTCCCCTGTACAGAATATCAGCAGTGTTTTTCCAGATAGCAGAGCTATGCCTGTTCTTCAATTTAAATTGCCCATAAATGCTCCACTAGCAAAACCTTTCCATATTTCCATGATTATTCTGTAACTATAGCAAATGGCCTAAGCCTGGTGTACAATACTCATTTCATCTGAGTGATTTTTCAGAACAATCTGATAGATGTGGGCATCTAAGGGATAAGAAAATGCGCTATATTGCATTACAGAGAAATTAAATACAAAGCTGTAATTTCAGATGCAAAGGTTCAGGTTTCAGCTTTTTTCTTACTCGTCTGGAAGAGCCTTTATTCTTGAAGCTGTGCTTTCTGGGGAATTTCCTTGAGGGAAGCAGAGGGGCCTCTCCCTCCTTCAACAAAAGGCAGAGAAAAAAGAAGCTTTGGTATTTTCAAAGTCACCTTAGCTGTTCACTCATGTCTTTGCTCCTCATCCTATGCACAAGGCTGCTCGAAGCTGGATCAGAAGGGACTTTAGTGAGTTTAATGTGCACAGGACAGAAGGCACCACAGCCAGGCTGCTTGCCAGCAATGCATCTGCAGGGGAAAAGGGATGGGGGGATGTTTTCATAGAATTCAACTGGAAATATTGTGGGGAAATAAAGAATTGCTGATGATCCTAGAAACATTTCAGGTATTTGCACCGCTGGGTTGCAACCTTGTGGTATCATCGACCACCACTGAGGCTCGATGTGAACTGCTCATTGGGCAGAAAGCTAGGCGTAAAAATGGAGAGAAAGGGCAACATTTCCCTGAGCAGAAGCGAAGAGGAGGCGGAGGGGAGGCAGAGAGAGAAGCATCGCTCTGGAAGCTCAGGGAGAGGGCGAGGAGCCGGCGGCCGCGCTGCAGTGCGGAGCCGCCTACGGCAGGGGGCAGCAGGGAGCTGGACGGACAGACGGACAGAGGGACGGAGGGACAGAGGGACAGAGGGACGGAGGGACGGAGGGACGGAGGGACGGAGGGACGGACGGACGGAGGGAGGGACAGACGGACGGCGGGAGGGACAGAGGGACGGACGGAGGGATGGAGGGACTGACGGACGGAGGGAGGGAGGGACAGACGGAGGGACTGACCGACGAACAAAGGGACAGTGGGACGGACGGACGGACGGACGGACAGACGGAGGGAGGGACAGACGGACGGACGGACGGAGGGACAGACGGACGGACGGACGGAGGGACGGCCCCTGCCGTGGCCAGGGCACCCAGAAATCCACACAGATCTCGGGAAATTCCGTCAGCCTCCTAATAACTCGTGTCTACCAGCAAAAAGTTAAAAAGAATGCAGAGAGCAAATCAAGTCACAAGATTTACAGAGTACTTGGTGTAAAGAGACGGCAGCTGGCTGATGTGCTGGCAGCATCACGCCGTTGAGGCAGCAGATAGGCACATAACAAGTGGTTGTTTTTTATTCTGTAGTTATGTCAGTAGTTCTGTCCTAGCAACCAGGTGTCACAGACCCCTGGGCTCACCCCTGAGGAGCTGCATTTCCTTCACAAAGCTGTCTAGAGATCACCTGCACGTGTGGGCCAGCAGATGAACTACTTTGAAGAAGAAAATGGAGGTTTGCTTTCCTACTTTCAGACTGATTTTGGTATAATATCCATGCTCTATAATATCAGTATTACATACAAACAAACATAATGATGATACATCTGCATTCATGTCTGCATTCCTGTTACCTGCAGGTCCTTCAGGAAGTCAGAGATGCAACTCTGCATTTGCTGATCTCCAAAGCCCCACGATTTACTGACTTTTTCCCATTTTTCCCCCCCTCTCCTCAGGATCCAGCTGAATGCCAGTTGCACATGCATGTGTGCCTCCAAACAGGAATTTCCCTAGAATGGATTAGATAGGGCCCACCTTTCATACAGCCCCCAGGGTAAAACAACAAGGAAACCCTCATGCTTTTGTCTTTGCAAAGTGTGTGATGGCTCTTTATTTGAGTTCATGGAGAAAACACACAGATTGGGAGTTGCATGACTCATATTTATGTTCTCTGCAGCTCCATGTATAACCACAGTGTCAGAGGGTCTCATCAGGCTGTGTGACAGGTCAGCATGTGACCACAAACACCACTGGCAAGACACACAGGGTTGGCTGTCCTCAGTAGGGATGGGCACACAGGCTTGCTTGATGCTAATAAAGATGCTTTTGTGTTGTCCAGCTGGAAGCAGCAGTGACTGGATGTCCCATGGGAAAACTGGCTCTCATGTGATTTCCAGATTGTTTTTTTCATATCCCATAATCTGAAATCACATTAGAGACAGGGCCCAGTCCTGCTCTGAGCTCCTGGGACATCCAGTGGCTCGCTGCTCCTGGCCCAAGCTCACATAGATAGCTTCTCTAGACACAGCTGTGTAGCACCACTGTAGAACAACAGCCAAGTATCCATGTTCTGTGGAAAACACAGAGCTGGAATTGTTGAGCAACATGCAGAAACCTAAACTGAGTAGCTAAGAGATGCCTGAGTACCACCTGAGTGTGGTGGGATTGCCAGGGCGCTGCAGATTTAATTTCTGGCCTTCTTTTGAGCTTCAAGCAATTCAGTGCATGAATGCTCAGAGAAGTGGAAATGGGGCTGCAAAGCAGAACAGGGACACAGAAGAGATGGGTGACACTGCCCACCACGGGCAGTGCCCAATGCTCCTGTTGCTGCTCCATGTGTACAGTGTGAGAGAAGACAGATGTGAAGTAATTGTAAACTCAACTTCTTTTCTCTTTTCACTCCCTCTGTAAGCATCTAAACACCAGTTGTCTTCCTGGGACTGCTGGCTCCCTGGATCTGCTCCTCTTGCTGGAGCAGCTGCCTGCTGAGAGCTGAGACTCCTCGATGCTACACAGCCCCAGCCCTTTCCAGAAGGAAGCATCTCATCCTCATCTCTAGCAGGGACAAGGTGCCAGCCAGTCAGCAGCCTCATTTGTCTGGAGTCCAGCCTTGTCCCTGCTTTGTTTGCTTCTTCTCATGGCAACAGACAAGCTTCAGAGAAGGTTTTTCACCCACTCATTTTACCTGATAACAGCCTTGAACCAGCATCTGTTTGCCTGCAGGCACAACTTCTCGCTGCTAGTTGGGACCTATTTCTTATGAATTGTTGCTAAATGATATCACTTTGGAATGAGCTCCCAAGAAGCTGTGTTGTGCTACCTAAACTCCAAAACTCCTGAAACTTGCTGCTGCTGGTGTCCAAAGGGTACAGGGACAACCACAGATGTCAAACACGTGGGATTCATCCCTCATTTTGCTCAAGGCAGTAGGCAAGCCTTTCTTGTTTGAAAAAGCCTCTTCCTGGGGGAGTAGGAATGCAGGTGCAGGGGTCTGCTCTCTGCTCACCCAGGCATCCCTGAGCCTGCCTTTTCCCTGCCCATGGGAAAGCTCCTGTTCTGCTCCCTGCTGTGGCTGGGTGTGCTCCTGCACCAGCAATGGTACATGCCTAGCACTGCTGGGCTGTGAGCTGAAGGAACAGCAAAATGACAACCAAAGCCAGCAGATGAGCATTATCTGGGCTCATCCCAGCCAGCACTGATATTTGGGGAGATCTCTCCAGGCCACTGCTGCTGCACACTGCTCACCCTGCCCCTGCTGCTCTGCTGCTGCTGCTGGCACTGAGAGGGGACAGAGGTGGTGCACAGTGGGAACTTGCACTCAGCTCCTTCCTCAGCTTTCAGGTCTTCAGTGGCATTTGACTAGGAAATGTGGCTACTTCAAAACCTTGCACAGAGCTGGTTCAAGCACAGGGACCCCTGTGACTTCCAGTTTGAGGCTGGTTCTTGAAGAGCCTTTTTAGGTTTCAGCTTCTCTGGCTGGTGGTCAGATGTTAAAAGGGACCAAGGCGCAGCTCAAACACTAAAGTGGCAAAAAAGGCACAGTGAATAACAGGGTTAAAGTGGGGCTGGGTCAGAGCTGTAGCTTGGTCACCACCCAGACAGGGCTGAGCTGCAGGTGTGGCCTGTCCCTGTGAGGGGGGATGCTTGCCCACAGAAATGTCACATGGATGCTAGCAGGGATGGGCAAGGGGACCTCAAACTGCCTGGGGGAAGCAGGCTGTAATAGGAGATTCAATTTTTTTGAGATCATGTAATTTTTTAAAATTGGCACAGAGACCAGTTGGACACCACAGACACTCTTTGAACATCACTGAGAGTGTTCAAGGCCAGGCTGGATGGAGCTTTGAGCAACCTGATCTAGTGAAAGATGTCCCTGCCCATGGTGGGGGGTTGGAATAAGATGATCTTTGGGGTCCCTTCAACCCAAGCCATTCTGTCATTCTATGATCTGTGTTGAGTCTGGATGCAGTTCAGCACAGCTACAAGGCAACGAGGGTCCCAGCTCTGGTCCCAGCTCTGATCCCAGCCTGCCTATCTCCAATTTTCAGCACAACACAGCATCATGTTTTAACTCTTGGTTGGACTGGCAGGCTGTCATTCCCTCACACTGCTGTTATTGTAAAGGAGTGATCAATACCATTTTTAAACACTCTGACATGTTTGGGACCTGACTGTGTTGGGTGTGGGACCAAAGGCAAACACAGCCACACTCAGACACACACTCCTACGTGTAGACACCCTCCACATGTTTCTTGCTGGCTGATGAACAAGGGACCAAATGATCTGAGGGAATGTAACTTAGCACCAGGACCCAGTGCAGCACAAAACCCCACTTGGTGCCAAGGACTTGTGATTTATGCTTTTGTTTCTGCAACAACAGACAGAGGCATAAATTTTTTTTTTTTTAAAAGGAGCTTTGCTGGATTTTCCATCCCCTGCCGAGACACAAAGCCGAATGGCAGCCAGTATTCCCAGCAACACCCACGGTTAAGCACCAGTGCTGTTGCCAACTCCTGCAATCTTATCACAAGCACCACAGAGTTTGCTTTCCTTTCTTAAAGACCCAACTCCTGGAGTCATGGGATTAAGCAGGCAACTCAGCTTTTGATTTTAATAGCAGCTTTTATCCCTCACTGTTAAGAAGAAAAGCTTTTGAGTGGGACAGGTTCAAACCTACAGAAACAATAAATAAGAGTATCTGCTTAAAATCTGGTATTTTTAAAGCAAATTTAATTTGGAGAAAGAGTTTTGAACATTTTGGAGGGCAGAACTTGTCAGCAGCTAAAGGAGTCCCTTAAAGAGCTAAAAAAATTAGTCTCAGCTGAGAAGATGCTGCAGGGGGAAAGCAGACTTGAGTTTTCATTTCTTTATCCTGTCAGAAAGATCAGCAAAGGGAGAACATGTGGGTTCAGTAGCTAAGGCAAAGCACATTTTATGTAAAGAAGCCAACATTAAATTTCAAAATGTGAATACTGAGCCTCCCTAGAAAGAGATTTAAGCTCAGTAGATAAGCTTTTGTCCCAAGGTGAGACTGGTGGATGGTATTGATATATCAATAGTGCTCTAGAAGAAGGAGAGGGATCAGCATCTTCTGTTTTGCAGCACTTGCTCCATGTGTTGCAGTCTTACAAAGCTGTCAGAGGGATGGACAGATATCCCCAGTGCTTGCAGCCCCCAGACCCACATGATTGCTCTGGCTCTTCGGCTTCTGTTGCAACTCATTTGGATCTGGAGCTGCTTCAGTTTTTTCCTATCAAATGCCAAAAGCAACATCAGTGTGAAGCAACTAGTTAAGAGCAGTAATTATGCAGAATGGGGCCATCCACTCTTTTGCTGCAATTTTTAATAATTTTAAGCTGAAAACGCTTGAACACATCTATAGCTTTAAGTGCAAAGTGGGATGCTTTAATAGACCATGGTGAAAATTGTTCCCATAAATGATGAGAGATGTTTAAATCAATAAAACATTTGTTTAGATGTCCATATGGAGGAAAGATACAGTCTGTTGCTCTTCATATTGGATTGATCCCACTGTGTTAAATTACAGCTGGCTACAGCCCTTCATCCTTTACTGCACAGCTTGACAAGCATGTAAAATATTCACACTGAGCACAAAAATTTTGAGTGTCTGATCTCTGCATTGTCCTTGTCACTTCCTCCCAGCCAGGGCCAAATTAAAGGCTGCTGAATACAGGGGGAAGCTTTGCTGCAGCTCTCCCACAAGCCTTCAGCCACGTTAGCCAATATCCTCCTGGCTGGCCTGTGGGAGTGAGCAGCTGGGCAGCAGATGCAGGCAGCCTTCCACACGTGATGGCCTGTCTGCCACAGCCCTTGCATTTGGGGTTTATCAGCAGCTCTGGGCTGTTGATCATAAATACATAAATGCAACAGAAACCTGGGCTTAAAAGAGTAGCTGCTGTCTGAAGGTGCCTGGTCTGTGCTTCTGAGAGGGTGACAGCAGTGACAGTGGATGGTGGCAGGAGCAGACAAGGCACTAAAGGGGATCTGGGAGCTCTGGGTGCTGTTTGCACCCAAACCTGGGTGATACAGCTGGCATTTGCCTGCCTGTACCTCTCCTCAGAACACAGCACAGTGTGGGGGGCTCCCTGTGAGGCCCACAGAAAGAGGCCAGGAAGGTCAGTGACAGCAACTTTTAAAGCCATCTGAAATTCAGTAGCCAAAGGACCTGTGAATCAGAGTAATAACTCTGGGTACAAATGGATCTTGAAATTGAAGATGTATGTGTGAAAGCACCTGCCTGCACATCCCATTGCCCTGTGAAAGCAGGCAGGCCTGTCACTCTGCCCACAGACAGCTCCAGCAGAGACATGGTGTGAGCAGCCAGGTCCTGAAGGCAGGTCCTGAAAGCCCCATCCATCAGTGGTGGAAGGAGGACAGCCCTTGTACTCCACTCCACTTGAGCCTCTCTCCTACCAACGATGGGCTGGGGGAGCATGAAGGAAGAATTGGGGCTGGCACCCTAATCCCTGCCTTGAGGCACACTGCTGATCCTGGCCTGACTGGTGAGGCTCAGAGGAGAGCTCAGGCTGGGCTCAGACACAGGAAAACTGTACAGCCACAGTTCTGGCTGTGCAGGCCCAAAAGGCAGCACATCACAGGTTCTACTCAGGAACTTGGACCAAGCTTCACAAAACCCCTTCTCAGTCCAATTTTGGGATCCCAATGAGTGCTACTGTGCATCCTACAAACTCACTCTTCTCAGGGTCTTGCTTTTCCCTTGGGAAATGGGGATCTGTGCCCTGGTCACTGCTGAGGCATCCCTATTAGAGCAGGGAGAGAAGCAGGAAAAGGAAGCACAGCTGATGCCCTGGCTGGAGCCAGTAGAGGCCACTGCTGTAAGCTTAAAAATAACTCCAGGCTGAGGTCTCTGATGTGGCCTTCACTCCCAGGCATGCTTCTCTCTCCAGAGTGTGTTTTTCTCTTCTCTGTGGTGTCATGTCTTGGCTCCAGGATCCCCAGGCGTGTTGCAAAGCTCTGGGTCAGAGCCATGCCTTTGCTCTCTGCAAAGGGGTGATGTCAGTGTCTGTGTCACTCCCTTCCTCACCCCCAAACTCACCATCATCACCAGACAGACCATCAGAAACCACTGCTAGGAAATGCAGGTCCCCAAGGAGCTACTGCATGCCAAACCAGATATCTTTAAGGCAGTCTGATATTATTTTTTTTTTTTTTTTAATGAGAAAGAAAGCAAAATGAAATCTGGAGCCTCTCAGACACAGTAACCTCAAAAACATGGCTACTTTCCACCAGGGCATGGTCTGCTCTCCTTCCAGAGTACCTGGCACCTGCCCTTCCAGCTGGGATGATGTTGCTCTGGGCTGACCCTTGTCAATGCTTTTAACCTTCCATGTGTGTGCTTACTCTAGGTGATATAAAAATGATACAAATTGGGTTGAACAATGAAATCCATAAAAGTATTGCTGCCTTTCTCCAGTCACAGCTCAGGTCTGTTTGTACACACCCAGTGATGATGGAGCAATATGTGAGGTGCCTTTGATGCCTGAAATGGCTTAGATCTGTGAAAAGAAAGCTGAGCTGTGCCTTTACTTTAGTGAAATGAACAGAGAGGTGACTATAAATGCTAGTAACTACTCTTAAAAAGGGCAGCAATGTGGAAAAATAAGTAGGGCACCATCAGTAAAGTCAACAGTTCCTTCTAAAATAGCTTAATTTCTTTAAAGAGCTTTCAATAAATTTTAGAATAGTTTAAGAAGCGCTTTTTGGGTTTTTTTTTTTATGAGACAGAGGGCCTTTTTCATTAGAAGATGAAAGAGGGTGTTAATTTTTCAGAAATCTGGCATTTTTTCAATGTGTGCTTTTCAGATTTATGAAGACAAACTTGCTCCTTGTGCCTGTGTTTTATCATCTCGTTACTCCCAGCACCAGGGGGAACAGTGTGCTCTCTCATAGCGTACTCGGGTGGAAATGTTGTGCCCCAGACTGTCTTGGTCATAATGAAATGTGGCTGAGCACATTCAGCTTTGTTCCAGCTGATGTTACACCTCTTTTTGCTCTCCAAGTGGAAATGCAGTCATCACAGGGTGTGTATGTGTGGGGGAGATGCCTTCCCAATGGGCCCTTTGGGATCCAGACACGGAATCAGCAGTGTTGCCTAATGAAGGAGCTGTTGGATGTGGGTGTAGATTCAGCCCAGCCTGGAGTAGTCTCAGTTTTGTGACCAAACGTGTAGGACACATAGAGCCACAACCTAAATGAGGATAAGGTTTACGACTTTCTGTCAGTTTACCAATCTGTTCAGTAGTTCTGGCCTCTTTGATTAGCTGTTCCAACATTTCTGAATGCAAGTATTAATTAACTGCTGTTAATATAGATGGGTCACTGTTCATTTCCCATCTATGACTCTGCATAGTCTTGTTCCCCATTTTACAATTGAAAGTGTGACTTCACAACCTTCTGGCAAGGTGCTGCCAAGCACAGAAGCTAGCCATCCTCAATTATCACTTTCCCTTCCATCCCTAAATAGAAAGGACATGTGCAGCAGCACAAGCATTATCTGCCCAATTGTTTTGTGTAAGCAGCTCATTTCTGGAAACGATCTCTAGCTCGTTTATCCCCAGCATGCTGTGTTGCAAATAAGTCCAAACTTTCAGTCCCCTGCCACAGGAAATTAGGTCCAGAGAGAACTATCAACACTTTTCTCCTTGTGAATATTTGTGTATTTGCAGTCTCTGCTTTTCCAGTTTGAATCAAGAAGCGGTGTGGGTGTATTGGGTGAAGAATTAACATTAATCACTGATGCTACACAATCAGTGCTGTGCCTGAATCACTCACACAACCTTAGAATGCTACTTCTAACCCATAAAACTGAACTGGGTCTGGCTTTTGCTTCTGTTCCATCAAAGCACCAGAGGTGATAATCCTTCTGCCTCTGCACACTCAACCAGAGTAGGCACAACTGTTTATTGTGAGGACCCCTCTGACCTGCACTGCTAAAAGCATGGCACAAATGTGGGGTGTAAGCTTGGTTCTAGGGCAAGTGGCAAGGAGAGACAATGGCTGGTTGGGCAGGAGTCCAGGAATCAAGAAGTAATTGACGGGAAAAGTGCAGAAGATGTTGGGATCCTTATGACAGCAGGAGGAGAACAAAGCAACAGCAGCAAGATCTTCTCTAAAAGCTTTAGGAATTAGTGCTTCAGGAGGCAGCAAACCCCCTGGGGACTAATAACACTTCTTTTTTAATTCCTTGCACTTGTTTCAACCATTGAGTTAAGCAGCTGATGCTGAGTTAGAGTGGAAATTGCCCAGGGAAGGCATGTTGAGTGCACGTGTGTGGAGGTAATGGCTTTATCGTGACTGGCCCTGGGGGGCTGAGAGCCAAACGAGAGCCCAGTAATGGCTGCAAAGAAAATAAAGTGCTGCTCTCCATCTAGTGAGTGTGGGTCACTATGGCTGTCAAAGAAGAGGGTTTCAGGCAGGAGAGTCAGACAGACACAGCTCTGCAAGATGTTAGATGGCAGAAATCTCCAAGGGGAAAAGAGAATGGAATCTTCATTGCTTGAGATACTTCAAGTCCAATTGATAAAACACTAAAAATAGATGCTGGGGAACTAACTGAAGAAGAAGTAGTAGTGTGAGGGTGTGGGAAAGCCTGATATGTGATCTAATGGATGTTAACTTCTGTGATCCTACAAAGCCTTAGTAATGTGCCTCTCCCTGTCAAATGCAGTAATGTGCCATCATGTGCCTCTCCCTGTCAAACACAACCAGCTCCCTTCCTCACTCAGCCTCTCAGCACACTCTCCATCTGCCATATTGCACAAACCATACTTAGAATAAACCACTGGAAACAACCAACACCCTTTGTAGATAATGGAAGGTGATTGTCTACATCTTCATTTTCACTTTTATAATAACCATCCCAGTGCTATTCCAGTGCACAGCAAATAATTATGCACAAAAAATGAAACCCTCCATAGTCCATTAAGTTTCTGTCTCTCCTTCTCTCTTCTAGACTCCTGATAAATTATATCAGGGTGAGTAGTTAAATGTTTGCTGCTGGTAGGAAAACCCCTTAGGGGCCTGCAGGGCATTGAGTTTCCAGGTTCTTGCTGCCAGTGCTAGAAGAGATGGGTGCTGAAAGCAGCATGCTCAGGTCTGAGGAGCAGGGAACACCACAGATTATTCTCCAAACTGGTGCTGACTGATGTCAATAGCTGAGAGGATGAAATGGCTGTAGATGAGAAGAGGGGGTCGCCTCGATTCATCTGAAAGCAAGGAGGGATGGGAAGAACTGGCACCCTGCACATATCAGCTAAGGCCCTGATATTTTGAAGCAATTGTTCTTCCATCATTAGCTGTTACATCTTGCACAATTAAATTGTGTGTGAGAATAAACATATTTAAACAAACATTTGTAGAAATAATTATCAGATGGCATATACAGTCACAGTTAATGAGCAGGCAAATACTGCCCATGAATTCTTAGCTTTAAAATTGTTTTAAAAGTACAGATTTTTTTTCCAAATAGCCTCATATGTGCACAGCAAGATGTCTTCATACACAGCTGTAAACTTCTGACCCCAGGCTATTTTCTTTGCCCAGTGATTTCAGCATAAGCTGCAATATTTGCTTTATTCTTCTGCCCACTACAACAGCTGAAAGAGTAAGTCAGTTCCTTTTTTTTTATTTTAGAGATGCTTGGAAAAGGAACTGAATGTGATTACAGGAGTAACCTGATGGGGCCTTACATTGGCACAGAGGGATGAGCCTCCTGTTTCACTTTCGGAATGAGACACTCTGTGTGGCAGGAGTGTCTGTGGTTTTAATAATTACATAGTTGTAAAGGAATTGCAAATAGTTTTATTGATATTTGGATTAGTGAGTAAATCAGATTAATGATAGAGGGAGAGATCTGTTTGTCTATGTTCATATAGGCTTTCAACAATTCTTCATGAGCCAATCAATTTTTAAAAAATTTAATTTCACTATCTTCAATGAGAAACAGTCATGTTAACACCATTCCAAGACAATTAATGCTTTGCGGGACAAAGTTTGCCATGGGCACCTTTATTCCCAACTTGGTGCAATAAATAGGGGCTATTTATTTTTCAGGGCTGTTAACTTGATTCTCTGCCCATGTAACACTAATCCCTCAGCTGTGGTTTGGAGTTGAATATATACATGCACCAATGCTTTGGCTTGTGACAAACATGAGAAAATGGATGCCAACATTTGAAAACTTAGTACAAAATAGAGTCAAAATCAAAGCAAAGGATTTTGAAGGACATAGTTACGGATGAGAACCAAATCTTATGTCTATCTGTGTAGTATCACAGGGTAGTTTTTTTTATATTTAAGACCTTAATTATGTGAGGCATTTAATCTCCTGTTTTGTTAAGCGATCTTGCTTGATGAGGTGCCTCTCAACTTTCTGATCTGTTACTGTAAGCACACAAGTGACTTTCTGCTAACCCAGGCAGGCAGTGGGAGGAGGGAGAAGTTAATAAAAAGGGAAACACAGCTTTTGCTGAAGTTCTCAGATGTCAGGGCCATTTAATGGGTCACAAATGAATTCTCTGGGCTGGCAGGTTACCCAAGACAGCCACAGCCCCTGCCCACCCTGCTACCCAGGGCAGGTGTGCCACAGTACACTGCATCAACTTCACTAAGAGCAAACTCAGATATGTCTGAGGATGGGTTAACTGCTCTATGTTGACCAAAAAAAAATTATAAAATAGTTGTGAAGACAAAGACCTCATTAGCTGAAGTTGTCTGCTGACTGTAATGACATCCTGGACACCTGTCAATGAAGAGCTGCAGGGACAGAGGAGGCTGTTTGATCCTAATCTCTTTCTTGCCAGTCTGGATCAGTTTTGTCTCTGTTTGATCTATCAGAAGTTTAAATGACCAGTGCAGCAGCCTGTTCTGCAGTCTGCAAGGCTGGAGATAAGTCTGCAGAAATACCCAGCTGACCTTGGAATGAGCTGTGCTTGGATTTGCTTACAGGTGGTGATCAAAAATACCGTGTGACGGCTGCTTAGTGGGAAAGAGATCCCTTCCACACAAAAGCACGTCAGTGCTGCAAAACACAACTTGCTCAGCCTGGGATGCCAGAGATGCCATACCCCATGCTTGACATGGGCTTCTTAGCCCAAGCTCCTAAGAAATAATTGAGAGGCAGTCTAGCATTACAGAGTGAGGGGAGACCCTGACAGGCCAGAATGCCAACCCTGCAGCGTGTCCATCTCTCAGCATGTCCCACAGGCTTGCTGCTGCAAATAGCTAGCCAAGCCCATGCTGTCTGGGCAGCCAGAGCCATTGCAACTGGAGGCAGAGAGGGGAATGGAGAAATGATCTTTTTATGCTGGCTCTCCTGGTCTGGGGAATATGGAGAGATGAGTGTCTCTGAGCCTGGTTTCTCCTTGAGAACCTCCTTTGGCACTAAGGACTACCACCCTACCAAAGCCATGTGTATATTCAGAATTAACTCTTCAGAGTGTGCCATGCAGAACCATATTCCATCACTACACACATGCACAGCCTCCAGTGAATGTCCAAATCTCTGTAGTCCTTCCTGGCATTAGTTTGATTTCCTAGGACCCACACAGCATTTTTATACAGCACATGATAAAGCAGCTTCCTTCTCCCCTCTTGAGAACTGAGGTTATTTCAACCTACTGCTACAAGAGATCTGCACTTGTTAACAGGCCAACTGTTTGTGCTGCTGAACAGAGATGCCCAAAGTCCTTTTGTGCTTTTCTGTGACTTGGAAGTGTGTTAAGCTGAGGAAAACCACGGTGCATTTTTGCTGACCCTTGTGCACATCAGCAGTTCTGGTGCAGAAGTATGAGGACCATCTGGTGGGTGTCATGTCAGCTTGCAGAGCTGGGCTGACTGGCAATGGGTACAGAACTTGTGTGTGAGAAAATGAGGCTTCATGAGACGAGCTGAGGAACATTCTGGCAGTCTAGCACTGGAAATCTCTATAAAAGGACTCTATTTTGCTCTCAAGATATGAAGCCAACCACAACAGTCTGCTACAGGTACATGTTGTAACACACAGGTGTTGGCACAACAGTTGGTGGGCGGCTGATGATGGAAATTCAGAGCAGTTTTAAAGCAGTTCTTGTTCAACCCATAGGTTTTGTTCATGTGCCTGAAGCACATGGTCCATGAGGGGAGTTTCCACCCTGCACTTGGATCTCTGTGAATCACACACAATTTGCCTTCCTGAGGAAGGCATCT
The DNA here is from genome assembly GCA_013397555.1 of Urocynchramus pylzowi. Classification (NCBI taxonomy): domain Eukaryota; kingdom Metazoa; phylum Chordata; class Aves; order Passeriformes; family Fringillidae; genus Urocynchramus; species Urocynchramus pylzowi. The sequence goes on along the minus strand of VZRH01003307.1, from coordinate 1,326,869 downwards.
CTCTTGGTACTTATTTTTCATTTGGCAGGTTTATGAAGATCCATAGGAAAAGTTTGGGCAGGTATTTAATGCAAGGATATGAATGGGAGGAAGTGCTTACATGTTTGGATAAGTTGGAAATATTTGCCATCATTTATGGTTCCCAGCACCTGGAGGACTCTCTTCTCTCACATTCTGTAGTTTGGGAGGGCTCATCCAGTCCATATACAGCTGCAGAGAAAACATGAATAGTACAGGCCAAGGATGGAGCACTCAGGTCCTAAACAGAGAAAAAAGATACTTTTGCACATCCACACTGTACATTCAATTTCAGCCTGTTTCACCCTTCATACTATTTACAAGACTCAAGCAAATATTGTCAAGTGACATAGATGTTGATAGTTTCTCTTGCTGCCTCACACAAAAAGCAAATACACCCATCAGCTCTGGCATGGATTCAGGAGAAGCCAGGGGTGCCATATGTGTTGACATCCTGGCCACGCGTGGTGATGGCAGTAAATAATTGGTTGCAAATGCAAGTGTTACTTTCTTGATTAGTTGCTTTACTGTGGGATCTGCTGCATTGATTAATTTTAATCTACTTTGAATGCTATTTAGATCTGAAATTGAGTAGAGTGTAGGGGATGAGGAAACTGGTCTAATTTTTTGGGAGTGTACTGCATTTGATTAGTTTTGTAGCCTGTGTTGATAAAAGCTTTTATCCTAGTCTGCTATCAACTTAACTCTCTGTGTTTGTAATTTTTTACTCCTGGGGTCCCACGTAATTCAGTTTCATAAAATGATTTGATGGATGTTTTCTGATACTTCAATGAAACCTTTTGGCACAGATTTGCCTATCCCTTGCTCTGCACGTACCTGGACAACGCTTGCTGAAGCCAGAAGTAGAAATGTATTAAATTAAAAAGTGTATTGAAAAGAACAGGATGGCCAGAGCACATGGTTGTAAACAGTGTGCTTTGACAAAGCATGAAGTATAAAGCCCAAGTGATAGAGAAAACTTTCCCAGGAGGATTAAAGACAGTTTTTGCAGCCTACAAGTCCCCTTTCATCCCTCCTTCTGCTCTATCTACCATCCATCCCATGGAGCTGAATGGAGGGCAAGCCTGCAGTTATATCTTGAGCCTCTTCTAGGACAAGGAAACACTGTCTGATCTTCAAAGGTCTGGCACAGGCAGAAGGAGGCTGTGTGAGTTACTTCTGTAGTTACTATTAGCATAGAATCACAGAATGGCTTGGGTTGGAAGGCACCTTAAAGATCATGTAGCTCCAGCCCCCCTGCTATGGGCAGGGACACGTTCCACTAGATCAGGTTGCTCAAAGGCCCCATCCAATCTGGATATTATTTATTAGACCAGGCAGGAGGGCATGAAATGTCACCTTTTTTGCAACACACCTGCACAGATCTTATCCCTGTGGGATGGCAAAGGTGACTGTGGAGTTCTTGTTCTTTGCTTGCTTTTATTTCTTGTTTCTGTGTTACAGTCCCAAGCCTCCAGGAGTTCAAGGAGTGTTTGAACAACATTCTCAGGCCCATGGTGGGATTCTTGGGGTGTCCTGCACAGGGCCAGGAGTTAAGACTCAATGATTCTGATAGGTCCATTCCACCTCAGCATATTTGAATGATTCAGTGAAGTTACAGATACAGATGTAGCAAGGCAGCAGGTGCAGGTACCACATGGACTTCACCAGAAGATTTCTTTGGTCTGGAGGATATGTAAAGATGACATGAAATAAGATGATTTGTACCTGTCATAAATTCATGTGGGTGTGGTTCTGCTGGGGCTGTCAGCAGAGATGTTCCCTGACCTCTTTGCATGTCCTTTAAACAATAGTAACTGGAAAGTTTTGACCAGAAGAAAAAACAGTATTCATAGCAGGGCTTACAGTGATATATGTAAAGGGGAGTTTGAGAGCTTGGTGTTAGCACAGCTTATCAGCACATGGAGGGGCCCTGTGAGCTGCAGAGGTGGACCTGCTAGATGTGCCCCACCAATTGAGCAACTAAAATGACATCTGCATGAGCAACTGATAAGCACTGCCTCCCAGAATTGAGAAATCATCACAAAGAGCTGTGATGAGCAGCTGGGGTACATGGTGGGTGACACCTACCTGCAAGCCTGCACCCCTTCTCTTCTTAGCAGAGCCCCCAGACTTTCCACAGAGGGAAGAAGCACCCAGAGAGCTTGCTTTTAATTCATTAACTTAATTTTGCAGGTCATTAAGTGTTTGTGTTTTGGGCGGGTTTTACTGCAGTTCACCCATTCCACACTATCTCCTGTGCCAAGGGTGAACTCTTATGTCTGAAAAATGTGAGACACTAAGAATTTTTACATTTTAACTGAGGTATCTATATAGTACACAGGAATGGGTTAACTTCTCCCGAAGGCTGCTTTCAGCCACAGTCCATAATTTTGCAGCAAAGACTGTACCTCTTATAGGACTTTAGAGATTATAATGGTAGAGTTTCAAGAAGGAAAATGATATTAAAATCTCTTCAGGTGTAGCTGCTGTTATTCTCAGCTACCAGGCACTGGCTTCAAACAAGCAGGAACACAAAGAAAACACCACACACTGTTGTCAGCCACACTAATGCTCAGTGTCTCAGTTTTGTAGCTGCTTGGATATGATGAAAACAAATCTTTAATAGCTGCTGCTTCCATCACTGCACTGCACTCTGTTTTCTATTCAGTTGCAAGGACAGCTCATTTCCAGCAAACAGGAACAATGTGCTCATATTGCTAATTCATGCCACTACACACAAATGTTCAGATTATGTTGTGCAGAACCAAATTCCAGTCTCATTCATGAGTGCAACTCACACACCAGTCCAGTTCCCTAGCAAGAAGGAGGGAGCCCTGCAGCAAAGCTTGTGACAAATTAAAACCTGAAAGAGGCAATGAAAGAACATTTTATATATTTTATGATTTTTTCATAAGGCTTAAAAATCAGACCTGGACATATAGCAGAGGATGAAACCCAGGGGATTTCCCTTAATCTACTGCCTCCCTGTTTTGCTTTGTGGTGATATGTGTTTGCAGACAGGATATTTTGATATAGAGAATTTGGGGGTGGATAATTTAAAGACTGAAGTAGAGTGCAGACTAATCTTGGGGAAATGCAAGGTAAAAAGATGTGTTAACTGCTGCTGAGAGCAGGGGCTGGGCACCTGAAGTGGCCAATACAGCCTTTTTGTGGCACATGCTCGGTGGTCTCTGCTCCTGGGGCACCAGGAGCCCCCCCACAGGCCAGGGGCACCTGTGCTCAAATCTAAACTGAGATCCTGTCCAATCCCTTGGCAGTCTGGGGAGCTGCCTACCCATCCCACAGCACTGTCTACCTTTGCTAATTCCCTTCCTGAGTTACCACCAGTGCCTGGCACTCCAGGGATATGTGGGAGGCTGGAGAAGCCCACTTTGGCAGGGAATATTTATCTTAGGGGAAATTACACTATCTCTGCCTGTGTTTTGATTTGCAGTCTGTGACTGCATGGGCCAGAATATCTTCCATGAATGGGGCCAACCAGCTGATCCTCCTGCTTTGGAGCTAAGCTGCTGCACTGTCTTTTCTCAATATTTTCCATGCTAATTTTCTTGCCACCCAGTCTGGAATATTATGACCATGCTGAATGCTCCTGGGCAGCCCTGATGACAGATGATCTTCACACTCTACACCCCAAAAGCATTTCCAAACTCTTTGCAAGAGCAGGGCACATGAGCCCATGTGCACGGGCACGGTGTAGACTCAGGGAATCCCTGCTTTGGGACTTCTGACCCCCACTATGTGACAGGGGGGCACTACAGCGACACCAGGGCTGTGTCAGCTCCAGGTGAGGCAGCAGAAGACAGATTGATTTGCCAGGATGGAGCTGACAAGCAAAGAATATTCCATGGATGGACAACCAAGAGGGCGTAGCTAAAGATCCCGGTGGTCTTGTTATAGAAAATTTTAGGCAGGCGTTATCTGTTACCACGCTACCTCGCTCGTGATTGCTTCGGATGAGGTAGGCTGGGCTGGGCTGGGCTGCGTCAGTCATTGTTTGGAGCCCTGTAGGGGACAGTTTCGTCAAGACGTGGCCTTTCACTAGATGGTGCTCTTTGCTGAGCCATCGCTGTGTCTGACCCCTCTTCTTGGAGCTGGGAACTTCCAAGTGATCTGCCCCATAAGCCCTTCTTGTACAGATGGCACTAAGGCAAAGGAAAATATTTTTCCAGAATCCCTGCTCTCATGTGCCTTATTTTATTGGAGCCATGTAAGAAAAAACTACTGCTTCATATCTGGTTGTTAAGGGTGTACAATGCTGGTACATTCCAATCTCCAAAATGACTGAAATGCACAAGCACTGAAACCATTTTTATTGTTTCAGTTGCTTTCAACTGAATCAACAGTGCATATTTTGGAAGCCAATGCCAAGTTCATATGCAGGGTTTTCAGGAGTCAGTCTTCTGCACCATACACAGTGTTGGTTTTTCTGTTCTACTTAGAGAGAACACGATGTACGGGAATTACCTGCAGCCTTCGCCCAGTGCTCTGATCAGCAGCAAAATCTCTGGAAAGTATTGTGAAGTGTTTTTGGACAGGTTCTCATGAAGTGACACATGTTAAGCCCAGTGCTGATACTGCCTTTGTGCACATCATCATCCAGGCACTGCCGGGGCTAGCACGATACACACGTGTGCTGTAGAAAAAGCCAAGTGGAAATGCTGGGCCACCACATGTACGCATTTCCAAAGAGCTTCCAACAAAAACGGTAACTGAAGGCAAGTCACCACCACAAGAGATCAGGCATCTCCACTCTGCAGGGCCCCCTCCAGCCCAGCCGCACGCGGACCACAGACCACATGAGCTCATTTGCTAATGGTGGGTTGCTGTTTCCACTGCTTTTCCGGGGAAAGGCGTGGGAACGGTACGGGAGATGTTCCTCCATCAAACCTACACAACCATAGGAGAACCAGGAAAGAGGGTGAGGAGCAGGATGAGGCCGTGGGCTGGGCTGGTGGGACTCAAGTGGAGCTGCTGGGTTTGTGACAGGTACAGATGTGCAGCAGATTCCGTTCACAGCTGGACAGCTTGTGCTCTGGGCACTAGGAGAGGCTTTAACTGCTGGAAGTGGGGATGCCAGAACTCCAACACCCATCAGAACAGGCCCAACAGCCGGAGCTCAGCACGTGGGAAGGCAGGACGCTAAAATCCCGGAATGGTTTGGGTTAGAAGGTACCTTCAACATCATCCAGCTCCAAACTCCCAGCCATCGGCAGGGACACCTCCCACTAGTGTAGGTTGTTCAAAGCCCCATCCAGCCTGGCCTTGAACTCTTCCAGGCATGAAGCAATCCCCAGGTCCCCCTTCGATAGAAACAAACCCGCAGCCTAAGCAGCGGCCTGCGCTCTTCCACACCCGCACCACCATGTTACACACACGCCGCCGCCTCTCCCCCAGAGCCGAGCAACCGGGAAGGGGCACAGGCGAGGGAGAAGCCCCCGGGGCAGGGAGCGGGGTTTTCCCCAGCGCTGCTCACGGCAGGCACGGCCGGATCTCAGCCCCAGCGAGTGCCAACAGTGCCGCTCGGCCCCGCACTGCCCGGCCCCGCACTGCCCGGCCCCGCTCGGTCCCGCGGAGCGGCTCCACGCGAAGTTGCGTGGAGAAAAACCCCCCGAGGACGAGGAAGGGACCAACTGCCCGGCCCCGCTCGGTCCCACACGGCTCCGCACTGCCCGGCCCTGCTCGGCCCCACACGGTCCCGCACTGCCCGGCCCCGCACTGCCCGGCCCCGCTCGGTCCCGCACTGCCCGGCCCCGCTCGGCCCCGCTCGGTCCC
>VZRH01003307.1:1249899-1320548 GCA_013397555.1 Urocynchramus pylzowi | reverse complement strand
GCAGCCGGGCGGGGGTGGCGGCCCCGCTGCCGGGGGACGCGCGGGGACGAGTCCCGCTGTGCCCGGGAGCGTGCCGGGGACACGCACCCGCCTGGCCCCCAGCCTCCCTCCACACTGGAATTGCTGATAATCCTGGTCGGAACCCCCCTCCAGGCTCACAGACACAACTTTGTATCTCAGTTTATGGCACGTAAAGGCGCCGCGGATTCGTGTCAAGAGCCCCCCGCAACACGCTGGTGTTGCTGTGTGTCACCTTTGGGTCTCAGTGGCCTTTGGTGTCACTCAGAGGGCCATTGCTGTGGGGTCTGTTTCGTGCGTTCATTCTGTTGCTTGAAAATACAATTACTTTTGTTCCTTCTCTAGTGCAGACCCTTCTGAAGCAAATGCAGGAGTTTCTGGTTGAGGATTGCGAAATAATAGTTTTTCTAAACCTGTAAACTGTTGGGGTTTATTAATCCACCTTCTGTGACTGTGTTGTAACTGCAAGTTATATAGAGGAGTGGGGATTTGCAGAATCTGATTTTGCTGACCTCTGGAATTGGTTCTGCTCCAGTGTCCTTTACAGGGCTTCATGTTAGCTGGAGATGGGAAGTGGGAAAAAAGTGATTTATAAAAAAGTTCTTTTTTTTTAAGAGTGTGCTGTACCAATTCTGCTGTGGATGACCAGATAGGGATTCGATAAAGGGATTAGAAATCCTGCACTGCTGTAGGACAGTTGGTCACTGTGGCTCTCTGTAATCTCCGTCAGCCGTAAAACTTTAGGTACTCATGGAGATATGCGATGCAGTAGAAATATGTAAAGCATGTAGCTTCAGAGCTGAGTTTAGACAGTTGGTCTGAGATCTATGGATGTCTTGTGTACTGGGAGTTTTGGCTAATGTAATCTAATCGGTTTTAAAGGGCCAAGCAACGTTAGTTCTGTTTGTGGTGACTCTCCTTGAGTCCCTTGTTGGGTGTGTTTCTCATGTTTTGCACGTCCTTGTGGAGCTGTTGTGGAGTTGTAAGGGTGAACCAAGTTCCACATGGGTCCTTGAAGGTAAGATATCATTTACTGTGGTGTTAGAGGAGGTGTATTTTTATACATAGATGTCTTAGTAGTGGGAGTAGTTCGATGTTAACCTCATAACATCCCTGCTGTGGATAGAAACTGCTGTCTGTAGTAGAGGGGCATTTGCTGTGCTTTGGGACATGGTGACAGTGTCTTGTTGGTACACTTGAAACTGGGTTTGTTTGGTGGTGGTTTTTTCTTTTTGTTTTTTTTGGTTGCTTTTTTTACAAGCCTGATAGCAGCGCAGGGGTGCATTAGCAAGGTGAGGATCATCTGGTCGTGTGTTTTCCCTTGGCACGAGTTCAAGTGTGTACCTGTTGTCCATTTCATGGGTTGAGCCTCTCCATCGCCCGCCTGTCCTTGCAGCGCTGCCCGGTGCTGGTCAGACGGGCTAGCCTGGGGCTGTTGCTAGAAGGGCACGGATGTTGAGTTCTGCCAGGCAGACAGGTTTTGTAGGTAGCCTGAATGACGAGTCCCCCGCAGGTAGTGTGGATGAGCTGTGCTGTGTGACAGCGTTCCAGCCTGGATTTCCTGCCCGGCTCCGGCGGCCATGGATGGCCGGCATAGCCTGAGAGGTGAGGACACGACGTGTCCGAAGTGAGAGAGTCCAGCCAGGGACTGCAGCCAGAGAGAAAGGCAGGAGCTCGATGTTCCTGATTTACAGCTTTGCTGCATCAAAGGAGGGAAACACGTTTAAGAACTCAAAGCTTCTCAAAGGAACAGAGCTCTGCCAGGTACTATGTGATGATGGATGTTTTTAAACACAGTCTGCGTAGCGCAGCTTTGAGACTCGGGCATATGCAGAACTCACTAATCTCTCAGCAGGATATACTTGTGAGTAAGCCCTGTTCTGGTCTAGGGTATACTCCTGTGCTAAGAGGAGGATTAAGTACTGTTAAAGGAATCTGGTTATTCTATCCAAAGCATGAATTAAGAACAGCAGTCAATAAATTATCCTTGAGGAAAAAAAATATTGGTAGGTTTATTGGTGGTGTTCACATGCTCCTGTGTTACAAAAGCAGTGGGGTTCTTTCATATAATTTTCTTCTGGAATATTAAGTTTTAATAAATAGCTACTTAACAAAAAAAGTCGTTCGTAGAAGCTGCAGTGCCTGCTGTACCTATTTCTTTTGCACTGTTTCCAGGACACCAATGTATCAGTTTTCTCTGCCTGGTATTTGGTGGTGATCCACTCGCCAATAAAACCGACCTTGAAGCAGCTTGGAAGCTTTTCTGCTTATTACTGTAGCTGGTTATCTCTGCAATCTACTTGAGTGCTATTAAATGCTATTTCTATAGGGGTTCCCCACACAGGCAATAAATAGCCTGAAGTCAGCTAAACCACACAGCTGACTGGTAGGGAGGAACTGTTTGGTTTTGTCTTGCCTCTACTGGTGGAAGGCACTGCTAAGAAGTTGAAAACTTGAGGAGAAGGCTGGATAGTCCAGGAGGCCATAAAGGCATGATATGACCTCCCTGTGTGATTGTGGCCCCACGTTTTACCAGTCTCCTGCATAGAGAGTTGGCAGTTGGCGTGGTTTCCAGCTGGAGGATAACTCCTATTTGCAGGCACATGAGAGGCTGGATGTGGAAAGCTGGGGAGGAAAACACCTTGCAGCCTTCACCTTGTGACTACTTGAGTGCTGTAGGGTGCCAAGTGCTCATGTGCTTGCTTGCATTGATCACCTGTAGGACAGATAAAGGTAATGAGTGACGTCCTGAAGCAGCTGATAGCTCTGGTGTAGAGTCCTTCTTTGCTGCCCTGGGGTTTGCCACAGGGGATATAATCCAGCTGGGAGCCTGGTTAGGGCTGGCATGTACCACCTGGTCAGTCACGTCCAGGAAGCCCTGCACCTTTTCTAAAACAAAACTTGTTTTTAGGGTGTTGGATATAATGTGATTTTTATGAATAGCTTAGTCACGGTTCACTTTTTTTCCTCTTCTATAACAGCTGTCAACAATCTCACTGTGGGGAGGGAATCAGCCACTCCTTGTACTTACTGAATAGTCAGACACTTCAGCCTGGCATTGCACTTCTTAGTGGCTTTTGGAAACAAAGCCGTGGATGTGGCACAATGGTTTCTTTTTATTTATTTATTTATCAAGCCTGCCTTTCTCCCTTTGCAAATGACCTTTATGCAGATCTAGAAGGCAAAGCCCATCACTGGGAGTTAGCTGGTTAGTTACTTCAGTTACTGATAAGAAAATATGATGGCAGTGCTCCAGGAAAAGCAGCTATGCTGGGAACTTGTTGCTGCAGTGAAGCTGTACAGATCTTTTTCAGAACGATGTACCTCTATATATATTTATAGTGCTTTGTCAGGGAAACAGAGTGACTCCCCTCGTAATTTCTGCATGACAAATAAGCTGTGACGCCGCAAATCCTGTAAAGAGTTTATTGTCCTTCTCGAGACGGCTGGTGGAGACATGCAGTAGGTAAAAGTTTCAGTATCGTGCTAAACTTGAACTGCGATTTTGTCATCTCATCTCTTGTGTGTGTTGGCATACCATAAGCAGCCTCTTCCAGTTCCCCAGCTGGGCCATACTGGGATTTTTGGGTCTGTTCAGCAAACCAGACTGGGAAATGGATCCCAGTTAAGAATACATTATTGTTTTTTGTGTATAAAATTTATAACTTGTGTCAATTAAGAAAAAAAGTTAATTCTGTACCTGCATTAGTTACCTGACTTATGTTCCTTTGTGTTATCACAAGGAGCTGCTGTGGCAGAGGGTTGGTTGCTTCCACCAGGAGAAACCTAAACTCTTAGAAGTGCTTTTCCATTTGCAGGGAAGGCATTTGACTGTGGTGCCCATCCCTTTTTTATAGCATGTGAAGACGACATGGGAGATAGATGTTTCTGAGATAAGCCAGTGAACTAAAAGTCAAAGTGTTTAATTTTTAAGTTGTGTAAGACAGTAGTTCAAGAGCAAAGAGAAGTCGCTGCAAAATAAATTCTGCCATTTTAATAATGTTTTTAAAAATTTTCTTTATAATCATTTTAGATAGGTTGCTGGGTTGTTGAGGAACAGGGGAAGAAATTGCAATCACTAATATTTTTTAAGTAATCAACAGTCCTTAAAAAGTATGAAGTGTGATACCTTGGAAAAAGTAAGCTTTAGTTCTTTTGTAGCTGTAATGGATCACATGTTGTGACATGGTCAGGCAGTCTAATAAGACTATTTTATGTATATTGAGAAGAAACTTACAAATCTGATGCTGAAAAGTTTATTGGGTGGTTTGTAATATGCATGAGAAAGAGCTTAATTCTTTGTTGGCATAGCAATGAAGTTCTCACAGTCCAAACGCTCAAATATTTAATCTATGATTGGAGAAAATATAAGAAAAAATTAACCCCTGAAACTAATATCAGCACCTTCTACAGCAATTGTGTTGAGGGCTTGAAACACAGTATATTCTGAGCATGTTTTGGGTGTGAGGTTGGGTTTGGTGCCTCTGGGCGAGCTCTGCTGGTGGTGTGGGCCTTAAAGGCTTCCATGGCTGTTGGAGGACCTTAACTGTGGCCCTGGCTGCAGGATCCAGAGTGCTGCTTCTTCACCAGGGAACTCGTAATTCTGTAGCACAAGTTCTCTTGACAAAGTTAATTCTCCTGGACCACTTGGATTTTTCTTGAATCTCTTTCCCCTTATAAAGACTGTGAATTCACTTTTATATTCAAAATGATCCAATTGCTTCAGTCAATTTTTTCTTTTTTCTTTTATTTTTGTGATTCCGTAAGTTGTTCATAATAAAAAACTTTCCTGTTTGGCTGCTCTTGTCTTTCCAAAACTGATCATGGTATTTTGTTCAGTCAACGTGGCACCTGAACTGTCACAGTTTTCTTGTAGGTTTGATCCTTTCATGTGATCACCTTTTGATTTCCTTGAAAATCAGGGAAAATGGGGTGGAGACTGACTGCTCATTGGATCCTGTGGAGCTGCTCTTCTGAGATGATATTTAAAATGTTTGAGCACAGGTAGTTGTAAGTGATCCATTGTTTCTTTGTTTCAAGTGCTTGTGAAATTTTCTAATAGACTATGCAAAATTTGCCACAACTTCTGACTGTTTCTAGTCTCTTTCTGTATTTTTTTTGCTACTTTCAGGTGGCTGATCTAACTTTCCTGTTAGTCACATTGCTGAACTGTTTTTACTTTAGTTACATTTGCAAGATACACTGTGAGAGATCTCCCCAAATTGTTTTTTAATGTGAGATGTTATTTACGGTGTGGCAGCACCACTGAGATTAGCCTGATCCACTGTAAAAGGAAGGATTTAAGGATTTTCTTCTGTAACAGCTCCTTCAGGTTTTATTTCTGAGAGCAAGGGAAAAGGAAATAAGCAACAAATTAGAAGTTGAATTTTGGTAAGACTTTTTTCTCTGTGAGTGTGATTTAAGGTGGTCGTCTTAAAGGTCATTTGATGATGATGATCAAAACTTTGTGTGGAGAGAAAGTGCCTGATGTGTCATGTTTGAGTCCTCTGTGCTTTTTATCACCCATGACTAATGCAAACTGGAGCAGCAAGTTATGCTAAAATCTGTGATATATTTGTATCTTCATCTAAACCGTATCTGAGGTTTCTGGCAAAGTTACTTGGGAAAGTAAATCTTTTTCCCAGTGTGTCTCTGCCCTCAGTGGTGTAACTGTTCTGTAAATCTGAATGCTGCACTTAGTAAAACCATTACAAACAAAGATTCTGGCACGGAGCAGTTGTTCTAAACCGGACTGTCTTCAGACTCAAACTACTGACTCACCCCTTCTTGTTCCATGGATTAACACACCTGGCATGTGTCACGCATGGATGCTGGCCAGCCATCGTGTTCTTGCAGGTATCCCTGTTTCCAGTGGAGGGAAGACTGAAGTGGGAGTGTGAGTGTGCACAGCAGTTAAAAACCTCCTGGTGGAGGTTGATGCTGAGGATGGGTTTGCCCAAAGGCTCCTTTTGCCATGTGCCTGACGTTGCTCTGCTTCTGCCACTTTTTAGGGATGCACAGAGTGGCTGCTTGTGTGAAGTCTCTCCCTTCAGGGCAGCAATACAAAAAGCTGTGCTGGGTCAGGCCATGGGTTGTCTGGCCTTGTTTTCCTGCCCCGTGGTGTTGGTTGTGGTTTCTTGGGGAGGTGTGAGAGCGAGAAAAGTCCACACCAGTGACTGTGGGCACAGTGGGGTTCAATACCAGGATATGTGGCACATTTGGCTTCCCAGCATGTGTGGCTGTCAACAACCTGCCAAATCTTGGAACTTGCTGTCAATAGGAAAAGAGGGAAAATAAGGGATGGTGGGAGTGAGATTGCTGAAGTGAATGTCTTGGTCACTTTACACATGCTGTTTTCCCTCCTGAGTTTCCTCTGGGATGCTTAAGCCTTTGGTCCCATAATAGCAGTGGGACAATGAATGCTTGGATGGAGGAAGCAGGTGTTAAAGGAAGGGGGGAAGTGATTTATTTTGGGGGGAAGGGGAGGACAGGATGGCCATATTTGCTCTTATACAGGCTAATTTCTTTTGGCTCATGAGCTTGTGCACAGCATGCTTCCTAATTGCTGAACCCACAAGGAAGATGGCAGCAAAACTGGGACTTGCTTTTTTTTCCTTGAGTTAATATCACTTAGTGAGTCAGCCGAGGAGTGAGGTTTACGTGATGTACCTCTGGTGTTACGTGATGAATTCTGTTGTTTTGTTCCCTGTTACCATAAATCTTTCACTGCAGCAGCAAGGCTGCAGTGCTGACGGCACTGGACATCTTCAAGTCTGCACTTTGTACTTGGGAGGGCTGGTTTTTAATTGTTTAAAACCAAACTGGAGCTGATTGAGTTTACGTGTGGCCTAGATTAAAACAGTGTCTGTAGTGTGATCTGAAGGTCTTTGAGTTGGTGCAGAGGGTGATTCTGAGATAAAGTAAAACAGGCTGCTTCACGTGCTGTGTAGCAGATGTGTTTGCATCCGTAGCCCAAAGATTTCCCATCCTGGGAGTAATGACAACACTCCATTTCAGTGGGGTTTTCAGCCTGTGCAGGAACCTCTCTTGAGCATGGGAGTCAGTTTTTCCATCACTGCGTGTTTTGCAGCCACTCCACCCATTTTTATGATGAGTGATCATCCTCGAAGAGCACAGTGGAACACAAGAGGTGGTGAGCAAACCTTTTGTTACATTAAATGTAAATGTTTATAGTTTCTCTTCTCCTAGCAGCTGCGGAGAAAGTAGGTTGTCTCAGCTGGGTATAGAAATAAAGACTAAACCCTTTTTATATGTACTGTCATAAAAGAAGGCCTTGTGTAATAAACATTCATTTCTCAAGGTCCAGGTGTCTTTGTACACTTTTGTGTGATTCAAGGCGAAAGGTTGCTGCACATGTTTGTTAACTGCAGGTTTTTCTCTATTGTGGTGCAGATGCCAACAGGAAAATACACATTTGTCCTCAGACCCATTGTGGGAGGATGCTGGGGGTTATGTTGTTACCCACTGTGTGGCTGCGTTTGAGTGCTGGTGGCTCCTGCTGAGGTGGGCAACAGGAGTGTGAATCCATTTGTGCAGTGGGGGCTTGGGAGTCTCCAAAATTTGGAGCTGCTTTTCCACCCTGGCTAGAGCTACTAATTAATTTTGGAATAGTCTTTTGGTTATGTAGTCTGAAGAGTTTGTGTGTAGCATGGAGGCTGAGATCTGAGCACTTAACTAGCATAAAGTGCTTTTAACTAACTTATAAAAGTATTTTCTTGAGTAGGTGCCTTTCTTCTCCCTCTGTAAGATGCTGATGGGAGCAGGTTTCTTGAGAGCTGGCCCACAGTTAAAACAAGGCTTTGATCCTTGTTTTCATGGGCAGTGTATTAAGCTAGAAAAAGACGTAGACTGTTGTGTGAAGAGCTTACAAGTTACTACTGTGGATAATAAATATGTTTGCATGGATGTTAAGAGGATTACTTTTTTGTGAAGTGCATTGAAAATGGAAGAACTAAAAAAGTACTTAAGTGATAACTTACAAGACCTACTCAGGTCTCGTAGGTCTTGTAAATTTCTTTCTCCCTCTTTCCAGTCAGTTTCAAGTTGTGTTTGTTATGGGTAAGTTTCAAGTTGTGTTTGTTATTGTATGAAATTTACCTGTCAGTCCCACACATATTTTTCTGTGTTCTGGGAATTTTGCAATATACCTATGGGCAGTAAGGTGGTAAAATGTTGTATTTTCAGATGGCATTTTAGAAGGAGAGGTGCTCTGCTGAATGTGATGTGCTTCCTTCTGCAGCTGGAATTGGCTCTACTTAAACTGCGGGGTTTAGTGCTTAGACCTCCCTGGTTTTTCCTTTATCAGATTAGCTAGGATTTTGGCAGGACTTTGTGCTACTTTTTCTTAGCCTATCGACTTGCGTATGAGTGTTCAGTAACTTTCTTGCTTTATAATCTCAAAGTTCAGAAGTCATCGGGTTCTTTGAGACTAATCAGAGATCCTATCCCAACAACGCCTTATGGCAGGCAGGAAACACTTGAGTATGTGGAGAGCAAGTTTTGAAGTGAAAATTCAAAACTGCTTGAGGAAGATGGAGGACCTGTGGCAAGGAAAGTGCTTGGAAAGGTATACATCTTCCTGAAGCTACAAATCACAAATTTGCTTTTTTACCTTTTCTTTCCTGGATTATTTGCAGGTCCCATCCCTTCTGTGATATCAGTTAATACTATGAAATGGTAGATAAATGGCAGTTACTGTACAATTGCATTATATAAAAAGATTAAGCATTGTGATAAAATGTATCAAGTAAGTATAAACTTAGCAAGCTTTTTAATACTCTGATTAGAGGAGTCTTGATTTTCCCACCTCTCTTCCTCCCCAGAACTAATTTGCCAATTTTTACTAAAAATCTAGTCTCATCAGTGCTACTGATATTCATTAAGAAAGAATAATAGTGTTTGCATAAATACCTGTGTGTATTAATGCCTTGGGCTTGTGACATCTCAGTGCCAAGAGAAACCTAGGCCATTTTGGAGGAAATGCGTTCTAAGTCTTGTTGAAATTTTTCTTTGGCTAAGTGCATCACTTGGTGTTTGCAGTGAAGGAAATAAATTGTTTCCTAGCAGGGTATTTTTGATTCTTAGATAAGTCTGAGTCTGAGCCACTGGATACCTTGGGGATAGAGACTTGGTTTAACATTTGGTGGAAATTGACTGAGGAGCAGGAGCTGTTGCAGTGTGGTTGTGTTGCTGTAGCTGTGCTGCTCAGCAGAGCAACATTTTAAATTCCCCCACAAGAGATCTACAACTCTGTCTTCTTGAGACCTTGTTGCTTCTGACTGGCTGGGGAAAAAAAAAAAAAAAAGCCCATGATAGAGAGGAGAGAGAACTGTTGGGTTACTGCTAGATGAAAGCCTAGCAGCAGTGAGCAATTTGGGAATACACCCGAGCTGGAATGCAGGGTCAAGCTCAGTGAGTGTGCCTCCCAGCCAGGGAGGGTTGCAGGGTGGGATGGCAGGGACCACCCTGCATGTTGGGAACTAATTGTCACCTCTTCTTTGTGCTCAGTTTCGAGCTGTCCCTTGTTGAAGAGTAGGCTTTTGGGTGTGCACTGGGCACTCAGCAGCATCCTGTGATGAGACAGGAGTAATCCTGGTTTTTGCCTTCTCTGTGACTTAAGCAAACTTGAATTTACTGCTTAGTGCAGGATGCTGAACACCTGGTGCTTGATGTGCCATGTTCTGGGTGTAGCTGCCTTGGTCATTGTCCTTGTCATGCCAAGGAGCAGAGGCAGGATCAGAACACACTCATTTCTCTTTGCCTCTTTAAATTATCTGTGTTAACTCTCTGATGTCTGTTATTTAGAAAATAAATTTTGTCTCATACATCCAACCCAGGAAAGAGCTTATATATCCAGCAGCCAGGAAATTGAATGAGTCCTGATCTATTCTTAATTTCTTGTGTTTCCTGTGGTTTTATTGTTTGTGTTACCAGCCCTAATATTTACATACTTTTGAATGAGCTTTTCTTTTTTTGGAAGATACTGCTTTGTTTGTATGCCTTGCAAAACAGGTTCTTCCANATCTAAGAATAGATTTTTTTTTTTTTTGTTGATGATATGCTAAGACTCATTCTAAACTTGCATCTATCCTTCCAAATCTCCTTGGGCTCTTTGAGAGCTTTGTAAAACTTGTTGCATATGAAATTAAGTGCTTGTGGGTGCTTTATCTGAATAGCAGATGCATTTACAGTTGACATTTTAAATGCAAAGGTGCTTCCATGAAAAATGCTTGTAAGAACAAAGCTGTAGTTCCCACTGAAACCCCGAAGACATAGGAAGACAAGTTGGTGGAGTCTGCTGTGTTAATGTTTAAAAGTAGTGCTGGTGAATGTTGTTCATCTGTGTGTCTCTGGAAACTGATGTAGTGCTTTTTTTCTGCAAAGTAAGGAAGATTTCACAGTTATATTCCCTGCCTTTCTTCTGGGTATGGAGGACTGATAGAGCTGATGTTCTTTAGGGGGTCTGTCCCTTGGTACATCAACTGGCTGCCTTTTCCATGGATGTTTGCTTTCCTTTAGTAATACTCTGGGAGCTAATTTGAAATTGCCAATTTTTTAAAAAATAAAGTG
The DNA here is from genome assembly GCA_013397555.1 of Urocynchramus pylzowi. Taxonomy (NCBI): domain Eukaryota; kingdom Metazoa; phylum Chordata; class Aves; order Passeriformes; family Fringillidae; genus Urocynchramus; species Urocynchramus pylzowi. Next base: position 1,309,940 of record VZRH01003307.1, on the reverse strand, counting down.
ATTTCCCTCTAATCTTCAGATATTTATTTCTTTCAAAAAATAAGATGGAACTTCAGAACTTTTTCTTTCGAATCTCTTCTGCCTGCCATGGATAAAACCAATTTGCACGTTGATGAATAGTGGCTGGGAAGCCTGTCTGGTTCTGCAACAGGATCCATAAATAGCATTAGTGTCTGGTTTACTTTGGGAAGGAAGGTGTCCCGTTGTGGCAGTGGCCAGAGGGAGCCTTGCACTCACTCCCGGTAAAGTTGCCCTGTCTGGGCAGTGTTCACCAGCACGAAACTCTGAGAAACATGATACAGTGTCTCTGCTGAGATACAGAACCCCTTTGAAAGCTCCAGAAAGTACTGACATTTATGGAAATGGGTAATACTGGCCTTTTTATTTTTATATTATATCTATCCCTCTGCTGCCAGCTCAGAGAGGACTTGGAGGATCGTAATATGGTGTGAAAACTGTTTCCCCATCACCCTTCCTATCATTTGCTGCAGGGAGCACCTTGGGACATGCAGAGCACATTGCTGCACGTGGTCCATGTCTAACACTCCTGTGTGTTCGGGTGGATGGGCCAGCACTTGGAGTAGCTGTTCTAGTTGCCAGACTGGATCTGGCAGCTCATTAGCAAACATATCGGGTCTCAGGATTGAGGTTTGGATGAATGCCTCTGAAATGCACCCTTCCACCAAGGATATTTTCAGATTTGGTCTTTGGAGCATTTGGTTTGTGGCACAGTTGCTGAAACTGTCCTCTTTGCTAGATCAAAAATCAGTTTATTTTGGAAAATGGTAAGAAAATGTCCAGGTGATTCAGGGGTGGCACAATTAACCATCTCTGATACCCCAGAAACAATCATGTGTACAAAAGGGCAGTGACTGGTAATTACCTCAAAGTGGATGAGGCTTGGGATAGTTGTGTCCTGTTTCATTGGCAAAATGAAACCAGGTAAAGTTTCAGAACTGGAATAAAAAAAGTTTAATTTTCTCCCTTTTATTGAAGACGATGATAAAACTCCTTGAGTGTGTGGTATTTTCCTTTCCTAAACTGCTTGTGGCATGGTTATTGCTGGATGTTGTGAAATGTAAATAACACCAAGGTAGTGAACTCGGCATTCCCTGCTATTCCCTGCTCCTTGGCAGCATTGGTGAATGGAAACATCTGTCCAGGGCCTCTCTGGTTCCCTTCCCTCACGCAGCTCCTGCTTCCAGCTCAGTGCTGCAGAACGTGCTGCAAAGTCCTGCAAACCCTCTACTTAACTCTGCACCACACAAAATGGAGGAAAATCTAGAGGGCAAAGGGAGTGAGGATTTTTTTTCCCCATAGTGGGTATTTTAACACAAGTCATTCAGATTTCTTGCCAGCCTGCGACATGGGACAGACCTGAGCTCGTGCTCTTGGCACAGTCCAGTTCCTCTGCTGTGTGCATCTCTTGCATTTCACTCTCAAATCACTCACTTGGCAAATGCCTAACTATTCCCTGTCTCTCCTATTCAGATTATACAAATAGGCTGTGGCAGGGTGTAAGCTTCGCTAAAAAGGATTTATTGGTTTGCAGGCGTGGGGATGGATGATAGGGGTTGAACTATTTTTTTGCCTCTTAAAGAGGAGTGGGAGGCAAGGGGACAACACAAAACAGCAGCAGCAAGTGCAGAAGGAGGTTGGGAAACCACCCTGGTAATTCACTCAGAGTTTCCTCTGAACTTGGGTGGGAGATCTTACTAGGTTTTTATTTTACTTTGTGGCCATAAAAAAAATGCAAACAAAACCCCAAAACCTAAGTAACCATGCAAATAATGCAGGAAATACGTAGTGAGTGTTTTGTGATTGGGAGAGATAGTAACTGGGGCTTCTGAGCTTTAGGTTAGCTACAAGATGTAAATACTTCTTGTGTTGGTATGGATGAGTGCTGTGGACCAGGTTCATTGACAGTTTGGACTCTAAATCTTAACTTTGTAAATTTCAGACACTGCTTTGAATTTGTTTTTATTTCAGCTAGAGAAGTTGTTACTAATTTTGTCCTGTTGGTGAAACATGAAATTGAGATGTTGTCCTTACAAGGTGTTTTCATGGTGATTTTTAATTTTTTTTCTTATTTTTTAATCATAAATGGGAAGGATGGATGGGAGAAGAAAAGGGATGCTCTTGTTCCTTTTAAAATGTAGGAATACCAATTTTTTTTTCTCCCCTCTCTCACCCCTTGTGTGAGTGGTGAAAAAGAAGTGTCAGTTTTTAAATAGATCAAACATCTTTCTAGCACATAACGTTGGTTTGAGGTGAGGCTGCAGGGCCGGATCTTGGTGGTTTGGGGATATATTAGGTGAATTAATACTGCCATCTCTGATGCATTTATGAAAACGATTTTTTTTAAAGCTTTCAGTGTTTTTTTCCTTTGCTGTCAATATGTAAAAAAATTATTTCTTTAAGGGAAGCCTTAACTGTGTTAGCCAGGGACTAATTCTGCATGCAGTATATCCCGTTCTGAAAAAAGTGGGTTATTCTTAACATAAATTACATACTCAGAACTAAGTAAGATTAAAATTACAGTGAAGACAGGCTAATAAGGGTTTTACTCTGCTGAGGAATTTGACTTAAAGCTTGCATTGGAGCCTGAAGTTGAATTTGAGCTGCTAATTCAGCTGAAGTGTAAAATGCCTCCCAGTCTCAACTGGAGTAAGCTAATGCAGAGTTTTAACTGAATTATGTTTTTTTTCCTCTCCTTTTCATTGGACAGATTTGCAAAGAATTATTCTGATGATTTTATTTTCCCCTCTGAGTACTTCCAAATGCTAACACAAAGCATCATTGCATAATGGAGGGGTGGACAGCAGAATGCTTCTGTGATCTCTAGTGTTGCTTCAGGATTTCCAGCTCTGTAAATAATTGCTCAAGGCAAAGGTACACTAATATTATTTGATGAACAGGAAGTCTGCAAATATCCATGGTATTTTGCCATAATTACATTTGCAGTGGTGCAGGTGTTGAATCTTAGCCATAGTGAGGAAAACCAGTGGTTCAAATGGATAGATTTGTAAGAACATGTGGGTAAGGAGATGGGATGTAGGTTTGAAGAAAAGTACATCAGCAGATTTGAATTTAAAGGTTTGAAAAACGTAAAAAAGTTCAGGAGATGTGTTGCTGGTGGCACTGCTACAATGGCTTGGCTTTGTAACAGCAAAACAAAACTATCCAAATCCCCCCTTCTTCAGAAACTGCAAGATACTCTTAGATTTGTACTTGTTTTTAATGGATTATGGTTGTCTTAGATTGATGTGCTGCTGGTTCTGCTTGGGGCTCAGTGGTATTTGTTACTGTGGTAGTTTTGCCTCATGCTTCTCACACCCAAATCTTTCCTTAGCTCATTTGATGCAAAAATCATTTTCTTGGCTGTGTTGGTGACCAGAGCAGCTAAGTGTGAATCTTGAGCGGCTGGTTAGGTGACACCCCATGTCTCCTCCAGACAGTGTGAGTGTTCAAGCACTTCATTAATACTTAACTTGAGCTGTCTCAATGAGATTGCTGAAGGAAATGAAATACTGTCATTAAAATAATGCTGCCAGAAATGCCTGAAACCAGCTATATTGGGAGACTGACTCATCCTGCTCTTGCTCTGGGAGCATGGCTGGATGCAGTAGGAGGGTATCCTGCTTTTTTTTCCACAACTTCATGACCTTGTATCACCAGCCCATCCGTTCATTTGGGAGCAGACTGACGAAGGAGAGAAGATGATATGCAAAAGGGAATGTTTCTGAGGGTGATGGTCATAGTTGAAATGGTCTTGAAGTAGTTATTTTGAGAGAAAATCTTGGCTCATGTTCATGGAGCTGAACTACTAAGAGCAGCCTGCGAGGTGGAAAAAAAGGGAAGGGAAGAAAGGAAGCAGGTGGTGGGAGGATGTGTGTACCAGGGAAGTGAAGCAGCACTCATGTTATCTCTTCCAAGCCCTCTGTTTTTCCTCCCTCTAGAGATGGCCGTTATTTCAAGTGGGCTCTGAGGTTTGGAAAAAAGGTTTGGGGTGTGTGTGAGCAGCAAGTACTGAGAAAATTGCTGTGCTGTGTGTAAACCTAGCGTGGAAGTTTGTAACTGAGATGAATGGTGATGTCTTCACTTGATTTTGGCTGTCTTGCTTTGGAGAGCATAGCAAAATACTTGGTGCCAGCCCAAATGGACTGGTATAAAAGTAAATAAATACTTGTAAAAGATTGTCTCTGTCTTGCTTAGTTCTGTTCCTGAGTGTTTCAGCTTTGGATGTTCTTGAAGAAATTGCTTTTTCTTAGCCTAAAAGGCAGCACTTAAGATATTTAGACAGAAGTGGTGCTGCCTCTCCAGACAGGAATATTTGTATAAATGTTTAAAGTGTCCAGTTAATCTGGCAGGATTGTGATCAAGGCACGATACCATGCCTGTGTGCATTTACACTGTAATTATGAATGGTTTGTGCTGTGAGACAGTGTGATAGCTTCAGTGCTGCCTTTTTGTTATAAATACAGCATCTTCTGGGCTGTTGTTTAAAGACTCCCTTGGAAGCCTGATTTAATAGTTGAGCTGAGTGAATAATTCAAAACCTTTTTATCAAGTTCTTGTTTAAATTCTTAAATGAGCTCACCATAACCTTTTTATGTACCCCTCCTGCACGTGTCATACAAATATTAGAATAATTGAGTTTTACTAGTGCAAATGTTTCTGTGAAGCAAATTTTTAGAGCTTGATGTATGACTGTTTATGGAAAGGGGAATGTTAAAATCTCTCACACCAGTGCCTGTGCCAGAAACTTGTGCTGGCTTACTTAGGAAAAGGGTGGGGGGTGAGACCCTTGGCTTTGTTGAAGCAATCCTAACTGAGCTGGTTTGTCAGATTGACTTGTTTGCAGTTTAAAAACTGAACACATGTATTTAAAGGAATTTCAGCTATATCTCTCTTACAGGCCATTCTACAAACAGTAGCAGTACTGAGTTTAAAATATTTGCTTTTTTTCCAGATAAGTACTATTTTGACTCTTTTTCCTTTTCTCACCCCTTTACATGAGATGAACCAGCACATTCAAAATGCATCTGCTTAGCATCACTGAATAGCTTAACAAAGGGATGCAGATGAGAGAAAATCCATAGTTACCTTCCAGGTTTCATCATTCCTTGGCTTGAAGTCCAGTCTGGGCTGGAGGAGAGCTTTGCAGATAGGTAATTTGAGTGGATTTAGCATGCCTACTCACATGCATTAATGTTTGCAGACTTGCTGGTGAAAGCTCATTAGTGTTAAGTCACTTCTGAGTACCGATGGTCTTTAAAAGGTAAATGAAAGCCTTGCAACCAGGATGTCTGCAGAACTGGCATCCATTTGTCTTCTGCTTCTGAAGAAAAATGGAAGACTTAAAAATCTGAAGCCAGCTCAAGAAGCAGGAGTTGAGGATTAGGCAGGGAGCTGGGAGATGCTGTTTTCTCAGTCGAGAATTGTTGCTTAATTGGTTACAAGAATTTAGTCAAGGCTTTTTATTCTGTTTGCAGACAAACCTCCTCCTGTGCATGCTCTGGCAGTCCTCTAACCTTCCAGGCACCGCAGTGTGTGCTTGGAGTTGAGATGAAAAATCCTTCCTCTTGCAGTGCGTCCTGAGTTTGCAAAGTCTGATTTGCATGTGCAGGGTTTGCTCTCTGAATTTTGGATTTCTTTGCTGATTTTCCTCTCTGAACTCTGCTGTAGCCACCTTTAACAGCCACTGGTAATGCCACATGGCCCTTGCAAGGTGTGCAGAATTCTGGAATTGCAGGCTTGTGTGACAGTGAAACTACTATTGAAATCTTCCATTGCCTTCAGTCCCAGCTAGTCCAAATGTAACTACTGATAGTACAGATGCTAGAAATTGGGCATCTGTACATCCATACCCAGGCCCATGAGATACATAAGGTGGTCTTTAGAAGTAGGACCTTTTAGGTTTTGGGGTCATAAAAAAACCCCAAACTGACCTCCAAACCCAGGCATCATCACAACAACCAGCTTTGACTTTGCAGAAGGAGCCAAGTAAACCTGTTCTTTTTTTTGGCTTTCCAGTATGAAATTGTCATATGTAGAGTCATATTTTCACTGGACAAAGTGAGTCGTATCCAGTGCTGTACCAGTGGGCCTGGGCCTCTGGTTGTGATGTTCCTGTAGTCTGTCAGCTTGAGTGGGAGGAAGAGCGTTCAGACTTGGTCTGATTCTTTGCATCAGCTGTTGTTGGGTCTTTATTAAGCTGAAAAGATCAAGGAAAATCTCCTTCATGCCTCCTCTTTTCCTTGTGATGCAGTGTCAGCTCTAACCTGCCACTGTGGGTTCCTTAGACGTGAAAACAGGTCTAAGGAAATTTTGGGTGGACTTCTGCTTGTTTTAAATTAAATATTGGTGTAACAGGAGTTGTTTTGTGACAAGAAAGATCTTACCAAAAATGCAGAACGAACAGGCTGTCTTGTCATCCCATTACGACATTCCCACTTTAGGAAACACCCTTTGTGCTTTGATAAATTTTTCCTTATTCATAGTGTGAAACTACAAATTAACATGTAAAATTGCTTTTGTGCATTGGAGATTTATAACAGTTTGTTGTCCCTTCAACAATTTGTGTTGCAAAGTGTCTGTGAAGATAGGGGAGCAATATTGCCTTATTTATTATGGGGGGAATCTGAGACTTGGCAGCTTTTTCTGAGGTACCCATTAAATCTGAGCATTTGCAGAGTTTGCTGTAGCTTATAATTGAAGTTGGTGGTTACAACAGGCAAGATCCCACTGCAGCACAAAGTGGGGAGAGGGGGTACCAGCTGAGCTTTGCCTGAAGTGATGTGTCTGCAGAGATGCAGGCTGGGGTGAGAATAGGAAAGAGGCTGCTGTCTCCTCATTCCCTGATTCTTTGATCACTGAGAAGAAATAATGTGACCACTGGGCAAACTGATCTGTACAGTTTGTGCTCAAGTTTTGTCTATATATAAAATAACCTAGAGGAGGAGGTGGATCTCCTCAAAATAAGCTCTGGATTTTGTTGTAGCTCAATGCTTTTTGATTGCATATGAGTATTCTGTTAGCAAGAGTTAATTTGTCAGCCTTGTCCCAATTTAAACAAGTACCAATGATACTTCACCCTCCCTGTAGTGACCTGTGAACCATCTCTGTTGGGTCTTCGTGCCATTCTAGATTTGGTTATTCCCTCTTTCTGCTCAACAGAGATTTACACTCCATCCTGGTCTAATTCAAACTGGTGCCTTTAAGTTTTCCCACTCACATAATAGTATATTAAAATATATATATATAATTTTTGCTTATTTTTATCTCATTTGGCATTGTCAGAGGGGAAAACAGTTGAACACTTGATGTGTATTTGAATTGGATGGAATAATGATGTATAGCTGACTTATTTTCTTTCTTTTAAAGCTGCTTGTGATTTTCTGCTGTGGATATTTTGATTCTTGTTTATTTTGCTCCTTCGTTTTGAGAAGAATAGTCTGGGAGAGGGGAAGGAAGAGGCAGGGTTTACCCCTGTAACCATCATTGTTAGCCCTAACTTCTGGTAGAGCTTTGCTGCTTTGACTCGACCTCTTTTAAACTTGAGAAATGTGTTTTTGTTTGCATTTCCATCTTGTTGCATTTAAAAACTATTCTAACTTTACCAGATTGTTTGACCATTAATGGGGGAATGTTTTTCAGAGACTTGATAGCGTTTCCAGGCAGCTTTTCATCCTCCAAGTACTGTACTGGGCTCTCACTGGTGAGGTTTTGCTTGGTTTGCTCTAAGAATCTGCAAAGCAACTGTTGAAAATTGCTGACACATGTTAAGTAATGTGGAAATCACTATCCTACCCCATTGAAGTCTGAGAGTGCTCATGTCGACAATAAGAACAAGATCTGACCCTGAAAATGATACGTGAGCAATGATACGTCTCAATCTGGAGACCATTTCTGTCTTCCCTCTGACTCTGGCTAGTTTATCCTTTGGTCTTAGGTATTCTATTTTTTAAATAATTATTTACTCAATCTCCTAAAAAATACCGCATTCTGCCTTGTCCACGTATTTTTGAATTATTTAGCCACGTGTGCATATTTGATTATGCCAAGTTCAGAGTAAAATCTCAATTCTGTAATTAGGTATCAGGAGAGTTAATGCTACTTCTAACAATAATGGTAGTGGTATAATGTTTATTTAATAAGAAATCCATCATCTTGTACCGCCCTTCTCCAAACCTCTAGTTTTCAGCTTTGGAGCAGCTGTAATCAGCCTGTACAACTTCCCTTCCTCCTCTCATGAATAAATCCAACTACCTTATCTTCTCTATCAGAAAGTCTTCCCTGGCTTTAGCAGCCTCTGGAGGAGGGTATAAAAGGGGCTTTCACTGCCTAACAGGAAGCGAAATGAATGGAGGAACTTTTGATAATGCCCTGTCTGTCTGAGCGGGGGATCAGCCCGACTAAATTGCAGCAGATTAGTGAATGATAGTGCTTCAGCTGGGGCCAGAATTATAAGTTTTTAATCTTGGAACAAGCAATGATTTCTTCCTCCTAAACAGTGGTCAACTCCCTCTTTGATTTGGAGGCTTGCAGTCATCCATATTCAGTTAGTTTGGGTGTGTGGTTTCTTTTTTTTTTTTTCCTCCTTCCAGCCTGCATTCATGAGTCTCAACAAGCCTTTGGATTTTTTGGTAGCAGTGATTTTTGGTGAAACCTGTCATGGCCACATGCCATTTTTGCCAGTAACTTGTACTTTGTTTTGGATTTTTATGCCTATAATGAGGTCTTGTATTTCCCAGCTTTCTTAATATTGGTATGTGTTGCTCTGCCTCAGTCTTTTGTAATTAGCTCTGGGGTGGTTAGGGTATCTTTTTTATAAGCAGCATTTTTGTTTCTGGCCACCTTCAGTCTTACTCTTTATGTGAACATGTGTGACTCCTTGATTCCCACCCCACAACTTGGTCCAAACTTTTTGATAATCCATCTCAGTGGGAGGGAGAGATGACTGAAAATCTAAATGGGGCAGCTTAGCTAATTGCCTTAGGCCTGACTCGTCTGCTGGATAACACTAGTTTTATTGCAGCCCGATGTGATTGACATTTGGGGAATTGCACTGGTATAATGCTGGCAGCAGCAGTGAAAAATCTGCCCTATTGTTTCTGATTCGCTGTCTGAGGAGGAGCTTTTGTTACAAATAACTATCAGAAAGGCAACTAATGGAGTGAAATTACTTTTTCTTTAAATCACTGACTTTTCCAATTCCCAAGAAAAAAATATGATGAGAGTAATATCCTATGTACTATAACTTTGCCTTGTTCTATGTTTTTTTCAGGCTTTTTTTTCTTGGATTTTATTACTGGAAAACTCTCTAATGACAACTTTGCTTAGGTAAGTGAAGCAAGATTTTTTCCTGTGGATTTTTTTAGAATCACTTCCCCTATCTTAACTTCTTTTGCATGTTGAGTTATAATGTTGAGCTGCCAACCAGCTGTGCTGCGTGTGCTGTGGTTAAAGGCTAGAAAGATGTTGTAAACAAAAGTGGGGTAATGCCTCTAGTATGACATAAGGGCCTCATTTATTCATTTAATCAGATGAAGTGGACATAGTGCAGAATAATGAAATACAGATTATATCTGCATATTACTGCATAATCTCGTCAATTCATAAATTTTTTTTCAAGAGATGCTCTGCATTTTTTTTACCACTGGAAAGTAAACTTGTTGCTGTCACTTAACATAATTTTGTTCTGAAATGCAACCTTCATGCTTCCCGGTTTTTAGATACAGTTGCTCTTCCTCCATCTCTTTCTCTTCCCTCTAACTCTTAGGCAGGAGCTTCTGATGTGGAAAAATTATAAAAAGCTTGAAGAGTTTTATATTTTTTTAGCCCAAAAAACCAGAGAACTTGAACAAATTTAACACCCCTCTTTGATCTTCTGAACCCCATCTACACCTTTAAAATGCAGATTCCACATAATTGGTCATTGACAGGATTTCTCTGTTGATTGAAAGCATCTGTTCTTGTCTATTTCTAAATTTTGGCTAACTTTGGGGCATTCTGAGCACAAATCCAGTGCCGTGGTGCCATGGATGATGGGTGGAAGAGCTAAATGTGCTGCTGAAGCAAAATGTATTGTGTTTTCCCTTCGTGGTGGAGAGAAGGCTTGATTGACCTCTGATGCAAGACAAGAAGTTAATCCCTAGACATACAGCTAATTTGATGTGTTGGTTGGAGTTGCTTGTTGATCCTGGATGAAGCCAAAAGCAACTGCAGTGTTCATGTGGGAATATAGTATCCTAACACCAACCCTGCCAAAAGTGCTGCTGCTCTTTGCAAAGTGTCTGTGAAAGGCTTTTCTTTTTTCTCCTGTCTCTGCTTTCTGCAGTACCCACCCTCTCTTCCCTTTGATTTCCTTCCAGTGAATGGTCAGCACAGCAGCTTCTCTCCTTGAGCTGAGGGACCTTGGTGAAATAAAATTGATTGGCTTAAACCAGAAGTCTTCTCCAATCTGCTTTTCCCTGGTATTTGTCCATCTTCAGGGAGGACTTCAGGAGAGTGAAGACGGACAACTGCAGAGAGGCTATTGAGTTCCCTTTCATATTCCTTTTAGGTAGCTCATCGGGGTTTATCTGTCTGCCTTTCCTTTGCCAGGGTGCTGAACTCAGGGTATTTTGTGCAGTGTAGCTTTTGTCTTTTCCAGAAACACACGGGGATGGGCTGGTGGACTCCAGACTGTGAGTGAGCCAAAAAGGTGGAAAAGTCCTTAGCAGAACCCTCTGAGAATATGTCTGAGATAGATTGTTGCTTGGGATCCAGCACTGCTTTGCTCTTGAGACATGCCATTGAAGTGTGCTTGAGGTTCCCCCATGTCTCTCTCAACTGCTTGAGCAGTGACTAATTTGCAGCCTGAGGCTGTATTTGTTGATGCCACTGCCTGTCCAGAGGATGGAGAAGACTCTGCAAATGAGGGAAGTATTTAGGCATCAGTTTTAAGACCTTTTAACTTTGTATATTAGACACATCTATGAATATATGCAGACTGAACTAATAAATAACCAGGGAATGGTAGTTAAGAGGAAAGGGCATAATTAATTCTGTCATGTACTCTGTTTTAAAGTTGGGTTCAGAGCAGTAATGTGTTAGGCTGGGAAGGTAAACACTGTCATAATTCAGCAACAAAACATGTACAAGGCTGACATTGTTTTCCTCCTTTTGATATAATAATTTTTTTGCAGTGCTTGGAGTATCTTTGGTGGTCTTTGGCATGGTAGGAGCCTGATGAAGCCCTACCCTTTCGGAAGGGTCAGTGCTCCTTTATTTGAGTTGAGTTTTGTATTAATGCTGCTTTGCTGACACAGAACGTGTGCTGTTCCAGAAAGCTCTTACTGTTTGCTGTGGTTGGGGTGCTTGGCTGGAATTCCTGCAATATAGTTTGGAGGGAGGTATTTCTGTTTCATCAGGTGATCTCTTTTCAACTCCCCACACTGCAGTGTTAACCCAGGTCAACTGTACATGGCACATAGAAAAAAATCCTTTTTGTACAGATGCTGTTAAAAGGCCAGCATGAGTTTACCTTGTATATATTTTTTTTTCTCCTGCAACTACACTAGTATGCAGAGAAAGGTTTTACTTCAGCAAATGCAACTTTGCATGGCCCTTCAAGGTTAATGTGTTTGGATCTTTTTAGTGGGGAGAGGGATTTGGGGGAGTCCTCGCTTTGCATCTTAAAGCGTCTGAAGTTGCTGTGAGAATGATGATACATTTGCTAAAAGGAATAGTTGTCATGGTAAAAAGTTACTTAAAGCAAGGTAGTTAACTTTTCAGCATGTATAATAATTAGTAATAGGAAAAAAAGCTAAAGAGCTTGTAGTTTGGAGTTCCCCCTGCTTGCTGTTACTCATAGCACAGCCTCTCTCCTCTCCTTCATACCTCTCATTTTAGCAAATTTCTTGATGTATAGTTACACACACAGAAAAACAAGCAAAGACTTAGTATGCATATTTCTATCTTGACTGTGCTCCACATGACCCACACTGGATATCAGGTCACTTGAGTTTGTCTAAGTGAAGATGTGTGTATCCAAAGTGGGTTGGTGTTGTTCAACCCCTCAGTGCCTCTTTCTCTAGAGTTTTCTTACAAGTTCTGCAGCTCTGGCTCTTCCAGCAGAAGTCTTGGACAAAAAACACTCATGGAGACATCAGTGGAATAGCTGATGCAGCTCAGCAGCCACCTCCTAAAATAAGTGGTGGAAGGATGCCTGTTTCTCTTAGCAGTATTTTCTTTGGAAGATGAGCATCTCCTCAGCATGTCCTTGGCTTCTGTGTCTCCCTAGCAAACTGCAGCTCTGAATACTCCTTCCACTGTTCTCAGCCCAGTTTAAAAGTTCTTCATTCAAAGTGTTTCTGTGGTCCTTCAAAGTCTGCTCTGTCTGAGTGCAAAACTCCCATGAATTTGGAGAGGGAGTCCTTCCTTTGGATGGATTGAAAAGAAGTTGCGTGTTGTCAACTTGCACAGTCTTTCTTCAAAGTATGAAGTATTTTTTAGGGGGAGGGATCTCTTAAAAATTATTAGCCCTTGGTGGGTGGCATGAGCAGCATTGGCTGGAGGGGCAATTGTTCTGTGGTTCATGTGCTGTTTATTTTGCAGCCAGTGATGTTTTTATATTGCTGAGGCAGATGGAGGGATTCCCAGCTCCACAATCCTGACCCTGGGGGAGATTAGCTGGTTTTAGGTTTCACCACTTGGATGATGAGGTTAGCCTGAGACAGAGATGCATCCCTGTGTATGGAAATGGTCTTGGCCCAGATCTTGTCTGGCGATGTAAAGCCTGAGAAAGGACCAAGAGGTCAGCTTCAGCTTTTTGAGGAATGTGATGTATGGTCATTCTATGGCATGTGTGGACTGCTGCTTTTTTATTTCAAAAAGGGTAAAAAATGTACTTGCAAGCTTATGTGTTTTGTTTTTTTTTTAAACACACTAATTAGAGCTACAATTAACTCTAAAGTAGAACCTACATTACAGCTACATAAATATTTATATCTCTGATACTGAAACACTAATAATAAAGAATCCCAAGAGGTTTTTTCATAGCTACAAATCAAGGAAGATTTCTCCCATTCTCTGCCTCTTAGAACCTTTCTTCCACTTCATCTACTTCTCTCCTACTGAGCTAAGCAACATCTTCAATCTGCACACACTGGGACTTTTTTTTTTTTGCATCTATAGTAGTCTTAAGTAATTACTCTGCAATTCTAATACTTGTTACAGAAGTGAGCTCCTCTGGTTGTGTCAGTCAGTGGTATCTAGAAAACTCTGAAGCTCTGAAACAAGCTAAAATGAATAGAATCTTGCTTCCTCTTTGCTCACATGGGCACTTATTCACTTCCCCATCTGCTTCGACTTTGAAGACTGCTGAGGTTCTTCCTCTGTCTGACCCACTTGGCATAAGCTAGAGAGGATTGTCTTTCTTCAATAGCCAAGTTTATAGGGCTTCAGCTTGTTCGTAAATAATCCTTAGAGTTTTGAGTGCTGCCTTTCTCCTTCTTTCCCCTTCAAAACTGACTTGCTGTCATTTGTGTACAAACTGGGGGAATATTTCTTCAGTCTATAGATAGAGGAGAAAATTTGTGCAGTCACTGGACGCGAGAGGCTGTAGAGTGCTGAGAAGATTTCACTAAGGATCTGTGATTTTAAGTATTTATCTCGTCCACTTTCAATTTGTGATCCCAGCACAAAATAGCATCAGCTGTACAGGAGGGCTTTGCTCTGCTAGTCCTTCTACAAGCACAGTTCCAGAGTACAAAATACAGGACTTGGATATGCAGAGGCATCTTTATAGGAACATGTAAATATTTAGTATACTTCAGAGGAGGACAAGGTGTTGCTCTGCTTTTGCTTTCACACTTAAGTACCTGCACCAGTAACTGGTTTGCACGTGTGAATGGTTATTATAAGGTAGCATTAAAACTCACTTTCAGCTTTACTGAAGTTCTGCAGACCAGCATCTCCTGGTTGGAACTTTTAGAACTTGTGATCTGCATGTGGTCCTTCTGGCTCTTGGTAGCAGGAGATAGCAACCCTCTGCAGAAAGATAGGCTGAAATTTTGTCCTGCTTTGAATATGTGGGATTTTAAGTATTTCCTATGAGATGCATTACTAGTATAAACAAACTGTTTTGTTTAGTGTAAGCTCTTTATCCTGATAGGATTTGAGACATCTTATAAAGCAATCACTGTAAATATAAAACTAATATTTGGCATTATTTAAATAAACATAAATCAAGATAGTATACAAACAACACAAGTTCCCAGCCCAGGGACTTGAAAGACAGACCTACTTGGATGTAGCTTGTGCACTTTTTGTCCATTTCCCTGTTAAATTTAAAGCACTGTGCATGTAATTAATACCTTTTAAAATTTATGTCAGTGATAAAATGAATAGATATTGCAATGGACACCGATTTTAGTGCTTCAATTACAGAATAGATGTAAAAAAGCATGCAGGGTAAGTAGATGTTTGTGCAGTCTTGTGGTGCAGCATCTTTGCTGCCCTGGTTGGTTTGATGCAGAGGATTCCAAATTGGAGCCTTTAAGCTGGAAAGGGTAAATTACTGTTTAGTGTGTTGTAAAAGGTCTTGTAGACTGTGGGATTAGATGAGTTATTTCAAAAACATAATGCTGGAAAGAAATTTCTGTGCCAGACTGTTAAATTTCATTGCTGTGTTAATTAGATAGGAAGAAGCCCCTTATTTTATGAAGTTTTCCAACTCAGTTGAAGCTCTATCACATTAGATGCGACAACTGAATGATCAACTACTTGTCTGGGTGCCAGGAGCCTTGTACTTCCAAATTAATTGTGGTTTTATGAGCCAGTGTTAACTTTTTTAAAAAATAAAGCTTAGGCTTTGGAAAAAAACAGATGCTGATGAATATGGGAAGGAATGGGGAAAAGCATATAGTGTTCCTGGTAATGAGGTGACCTCTGCTGCTCTAATTTCACTTACCAATATTATTTTTTGTATATAAAATGTAAAATTTTGCCTTTGAGAAACTTCATTTTAGAGGGTGGAGGAGTTCACAATCCTTTCAAGGCCTGAGTTCAGCTGGTAATCCAAGAGGGAATTCAGTATCTTCATAGATGGAGGGTGTATGAGTTTTTTTAGTTCATCAGGCTTTTCAAAAATGTACAGATTTGCAGATGCGTGAGGGACTAGGGGGAAGCCCTTGCTTCTAAGTGGTGGTAAAATTTAAAACTCTTATGGGTATGGCTCTGATCAACATTCATTTCAATGTTCCCATAAAAAGCTTATGACTTGGCAGGGTTTCAAGGACTGAAAAGAAAAAAGCTCTGTATACAACATGTTTTATTAATGTTGAAGGAGTAATATTGCTGTATTTCAGAGTCTGCCACTGCATAGAATAAGTTCTTTTTGGCTCTGGTACACTTTGGCTTTTCCCTTGAATAAAACAAGGTGTGACTTCACATCTGCTTTTTCCTAGTAGCCTCCTATTAATCAGGAGTATACATATTTCGAAGTTTTGGCTAGGATTCATCCTTTTTCTTTCTAATTCTCCCATGTTGCAGAGTAAATTCATGATTCTTGACCCTCAGCTGATACTGCTAAAGTGTATTTGCATAAGCCTTGATGTTAAGCATCACATCCCACTTACTTGTGATGACTTTTTGCCCCCTTTTAAGCTATACGTAAAGGTGAATTTGAAATTAGGCAGCTGAGAAAGAAGTCGACTGTTGAAACTTGGCAAATGTGGTTGAACTAATAAAAGCAAATTTAAAAAAAATATACTTCTAAGGGAAATCAGTCCTGTAAAACACGAGCTTTAAGATGAAATCGCTGAAGATAATTTGTGCAGCCAAAGTGCAAGAGGAGGCAGATAACACCAGTCAAGCACAAAATCCCAATTTACAGCCACATACCGGTGTTACTTTGGTAAGATTACCTCTGCGTGGGGCTTGGCTGCCGATCAAGGCATGGCTTAGGGAGCCGGCGGGAGTGGGATCGGATCGCTGGGGTGTGCGCGGCAGCGGGGCACGCTCTGAAACAGGAGTCTGGATTCAGATCCTCCTGAAACAGGAGTCTGGATTCAGATCCTCATGAAACAGGAGTCTGGATTCAGATCCTCGTGAAACAGGAGTCTGGATTCAGATCCTCGTGAAACATGAGTCTGGATTCAGATCCTCGTGAAACAGGAGTCTGGATTCAGATCCTCCTGAAACAGGAGTCTGGATTCAGATCCTCGTGAAACAGGAGTCTGGATTCAGATCCTCCTGAAACAGGAGTCTGGATTCAAATCCTCAACACCAGCCTCTTTCAGAGAGTGCTGCGCTGCCTGGCTGTGGGACACAGCCCGGGCTCTGCCAGGCTGGAGGCGTGGGGGTGTGTGACTGCTTAAAAGCAGCTTTTGTTCCCTAAGTTACTGCATGGGTTTTGGCTGGAGTAGAGTTAATTTTTTGTATAGTAGCTAATATGGGGCTGTGTTTTTGATTTGCTCTGGAAACTGTTGGTAACTCAGGGATGTTTTGGGTACTGCTGAGCAGAGTTCACATACAGCCAAGGCCTTTTCTGCTTCTCACCCATCCCACCTGTGAGCAGGACTGGGGCACAAAGAGTTTGGAGGGGTCACAGGTGGAACAGTTGAGCTCAGATGGTCCAAGGGATATTCCAGAACATATGGAGGCGTGGTTAGTGTATAGAGCTGGGGGAAGAGGAGGAGGAGGAGGATGTTCAGAGAGATGGTGTTTGTCTTCCCACATCATCATCATCATCATGTGATGGAGCCCTGCTTTCCTGGAGATGGCTGAACACCTGCCTGCCCCTGGGAAGTGGGGAATGAATTCCTTCTATTGCTTTGCTTGTGTGCAGCTTGTGCTTTACCTGTGAACCTGTTTTTAAGCTCAATGCATGAGTTTTCTCACTTTTACTCTTCCAGTTCTCTCCCCCATCGCACTGGTGCAGAGTGAATGAGTGGTTGTGGGTTGAGTTGCTTCCTGGGGTTAAACCATGATAGCTGTCATACTGTTAAAAATTGACATAGCTATATCTCAGTCTTATGCTTCTGATTTGTGAGTACTGTTGCTTAATTAACAATTATGAAGCACTTGGAGCACTTTAAAAGTGCTGTAGGATTGTAAAATATTGCATTTGCGTGTGCACGCTTTTAAACATGGAGATTTCCTCATTTCCACAGTCCTGCTGCGTGAGCACTTGGCTGAGTCAGGCTCTTCTTGACCCAGTTCTCTTCGTGTTTGCTCACTCCTCCCATTTGACCCAAGCCATCAGCCTTTTACTTGCCCATCTTCCTGTCAAGATTTGTGAGTGTCCCTTGAGAAGCAAGCAGTTTTGCTCCATAAGTGTTCAGAGTCAGGGTAGAGGGGGCTTGGAGCAACTAAATCTAGGGATAGATGTTCCTGCACATGGCTGGAAAGTTGAGCTAGGTGGTCTTTAAAGGTCCCTTCCAATTCAAACCATTCTATCTCTTCCATAGAAGCCCCTTTGAAGGTTCTTATCACCCCATGGCCTGTTCCAGGAATGCTCTTCCCCACACCCATGAGGTTAGGCTCTGGTTCCTGGCAGCAAACAAAATCTTTGTTCTGCTCTTTCCTTCCTTGTCTCTCTCCCAGGCCCTGCACAGAGGTTTGGCAGGTGCCCTTTAGGGAAACCATTTGAACTTTGATTTGCTTTCCCAGAGAGAAGCTGGGTGAGCCATAGCTGCTGTTCTCCCTGTGGTGGTCATGGGGAGCTGAAGAAATGTTCAAGGTCAGCAGCTGGACTTGGACTGGGGTTGCAGATGGATGTGTGTGCAGGTGCTCCTTGTGGCAGGGACACAGTGAGAAGGTGCTTTTCCAGGAGAGTTGGAGGAAGGTTCATTTGGAGCTGATGTGGCTGTTGTGGCTAGGGGCAGTTCTCCTTCTGTAGAATCATGCTGTAATGGCAACTGCTGCCTTTGTGAAGCACTTGTGTTGCCTTTATCTGACCTATAAGCATTTTGAAACTTTTCTTTGATATGCATCAGTACTAGAAAANGAAGCACTTGTGTTGCCTTTATCTGACCTATAAACTATAAACTATGTTCCTATAAATTTTGGAACTTTTCTTTGATATTCATCAGTACTAGAGAGCTGAAACCCACCCATGAGAACATGATTTGATTAGTTATTTGAAGAAATTCCCACTTCCCAGATCAGAGTAGGCTGGATTTTTCAAGAGTATGTTATTGGCAGATGAAAACAGAGCACTGGAGCGTCCAAGAGATACAAAAATCCCAACTGCTTCACCAAGAGATGAAATCTCTTTGGAACCAAACTGAGGCTCCCTGGGACTTGCTGGTGTTACCTGCAGTGCTGGCACCAGCACTAATGGCCGGCGTCCTCTGAAAAAGAGAAAGCTCATGTAACTTGGTCGGCTGAGCCAAGGCTTTAATTCAAGCGTGGATAAAGCAAGGAATTTGATCAGGCTCCTACCGTTGGTCACACTTTGAGCTAAGTGAAAAGGAGTAGAGCTGAGTTGTGGAACACAGGGTTTTCCTTGTGAACTCTGAAATGTTTGGCAGATCCCTGAAAAATATGCATGAGTAGTCACCATCAATTGCCACGTACTCAGGTTCAGCTCCTTGCCATTACCTCTGTGCAGTGGGCTCGTGGCATGGATGGTATGGAAGAATTTAGTTTTTCTTTTTGTCTTGTCTTTTCAGCCAGTTCTCTCAGCATCTCTTAATCTTGGATATTTATGGCTTGAAATAAAGTATGTGTTGAGTTGCATTTAATCCTAAATTAGGTCTATACTCAAACTAGCAAAGGATGAAAAATTCTGTTATGCTGGAGCCCTTCTTGGGGAGCAGAGAGGGATTCTGTGGGTTTTCTTAAAATAAAAATGAGGGGAAGAGAAAGAAGAATAGATGGTTAAGTGGTTTCAGTCACTATTAGTGTTTGCCTACTGCAGCAATAACTTGTATTTCACATCTTTCCCCAGGGATGGGAGAGGAAGAAAGGGAATGAGGAAGTTGGTTGTACAGTTTTAGTTAGATTTGGTTAGCACGTGTTCTACTGATGTATGTGTTACAAACCTAAGAATTGCTTTTATTTATGCTCAGTTATGCCCATCATTCCTGGGAGTTGCAGTCTATTGGAAGATCTAGACTCGAATTCCTGTTGTCATTGTGGTGTTCACTGTGCAACAGGACTTGGAAAGTTGACATTTTTTTGCAAATTTTAAGTATTCCTCAGTCCTGGCATTGCTGTGAAATGTCATGAACGTTGTCAGCAACAAAATTTTCTTCTGGATGCCTTTTGCACTTGTTGCTGTGCTCCTTTCCATCTTCTTTCCAGGCAGTCATTACCCCCTTTTTTCTTTCTTACTTCATTTTTTCCAGAATTTTGTTTAGCAAGGAATGACATTCTGCAAACAAATCAAACCCAGGATAATCTAAAAACTTCAGAGCTGACCCTGCCAGGAGTGGAGTTTTAAATGGGGGGATGATCTCAACAAGGAGGTCATCACATGGTCTCCAGTGCTGTGCTCTGGTCCTTGAGCTGTGTGTCTGCCACTCACCTTGGCTGGCTGGAGCTGAACTTGGCTCTTTGTGCCTGTTTAAGAAGTTAATCTTTCTGAAGGGCTGAAAGCTGCTTGGCGTGGTGGGGTTGCCTCAGCTACAGGAACGTAAACCAGTAATGCTGGGGAAAACAGAGGGATAAACATTTGCTTCTCTTTATTTGCGTGAGGAATTACAAGAACCTGGGATACATTTAGTGACTTGGAACAATTTTTATTTGAGTGCTGGCTCTGTCATGACCTCTGCACATAATGAAATAAAGTACTCAAGCCTTGCAATGCAATAAGGAAAATCTGTTAAGATTGTAGTTCCTTTACATCAGCTGACCTAGGTCTGACTAACAAACCAATTTGGCTTAATCCTTGTTTTTTAATTAAACTTCAGATACTTGAAGGCATAAGTTACTGGCAATTAATCAAAGTGTCTAGGAAACCTGACCATTGGTGTCTATACTGCACAGGTTGAGAAGCTTGTGCATAGGTTGATATTTTAAATTAAATGTGTAAAGATGAAAGAAAAGGGGAGGAACCTAAGAAACATAAAGCTTGCTTATTGGTGTTCCTGTGAATTAATTGTATCTGTAGTTTTTTCTGAACTTATGTTCAGATTGCACCATGGAACTCACTTGTAGGCTCTGGAGTGACATTTGTCAATGTGGCCTCCTAAGGCAAAGTTGATTTATGATGTAGCCTGTCCCCTCTCCAGTGAAATCTCAAGAGTGTGGGCTCTGCATCTGCTGCTGCTTGCTGTCTCTCCCATCTTCTTCCCAAGCCCTGGGGAAAGAGATGAACAAGATGTTCATCATCTAAAGGTTGGACAGTGTGTTGGGAGGTTGCTGGTATTATTTGGTGTTTTAATGTACAGTCTTGGAGCCTTTTGAGCAACTTTAAAGATCAGGTCCTATAGAGTAGATAAGGAAGATGTGTGCAAATGTGTCCTTTGTGTGCATTGTCCCCTTTTTTTTGTGTGAAGGAAGATGTGTGCAAATGTGACCTTTGTGTGCATTGTCCCCTTTTTTTTGTGTGAAGGAAGATGTGTGCAAATGTGACCTTTGTGTGCATTGTCCCCTTTTTTTGTGTGATGAGTGATGCCACATGAGAAGTCCTCTTGCAGACATAGATGGCACTAATAGTGATGAAGGATGATGTTTGCAGACTTTTATGGGTAATACTGGAAAAGTTGGTGTTCTTTCCTGACCACTGTCAGCATTTATGCTTCTGTGCTGCTGTGACTTTCTAAGATGTGTGGTCTGTATGTTACTAAAAACATACAGCAAATAAACTTGTCCAGGCAAGAACATGACCTTGATGCGCAATCATTACCTAGAGCCCTAGGCTGGAAAGAATTATTAGTGTTGGAGATTGTGGTAAGGAGTCATCTTCCAGGTCGGTCCCTAAATATAGTCCTTTAAAGGTTTTAGCAATGCTTTTGGACTATAATTTTTTTAATTGCAAAGGACATAAATCTTGTTGTTACAAGGGCATGCACAAAAACCCACCCAAACTTCTTTCAATTCACAGTACATTTCTCATTTTACAAAAGAAAAAGGTGCCTGACGGATGCTGAAGAGTGTACACCTTTTGAAGCTGTGTGGAAATGAATATTCAACCTATGAGCCAGGAGCAAGATGCAGCAGGGATTATGTGAGAGCTTTGTGTGGGAGGAATTAACTTCCCATGGTTTACATAGTGTAAAAAGAGAAGACGACCCCTCTTTCCTTTATGGGAGTAGCCCCACTAAAGTCAGAGCTCCTATTCACATGGAGGAAGATTTGCAGATTGAAGTCTAATTTAGATGCATTTGTTTGTGTAAGGCTGGCTTGGTAATACAGATAATACACAATTTATTAGGTCTGTTAAACTTCCAGATTTCCATCCAGTTTAAGAAGAATTTATGGGAATTTACCATAAATTCTTTTTTGTTTGTTAACACTCTGAAAAATGAGCCTGTCATTTCCTGAGGAGTAGTAAAGAACACTGACAAAGATTATAATGTCTTTCAAGATGCAGCAGTGTTTCTCAGTGGTGTTTGTAGGCTGCCTGGCACAGAGTGCCTGAGAGGGCAGTTTTAGGTACTGTGGTGTTATAATACCTAACCAACCCAAGCACGGCTGGTTGAGCATTGGTGGAGGTTCCTGACTTTGTCCATGACTTGGAATGCACAGGAGTAGCAAAGTGCTGGAATGTAGTACAGGAGGGTGGTGGAGTTGGAATTAATGTGCTGGGAGTTGCCTTTTCATGGGGGAATGGAGAGTTTCTGCTCCTGAAAGAGACCTCCTATCGGACCTATCAGACCCAAAGATCCAACATCAGCCTTCATACCTTTCTCTAGCAGTACTTTTAGGAGAGTGATGAGTTGGAGAGAGGAATCTCTTCATGTGAAACGAAGAGTTTGAGGACCCAGAGTTGGGTCCTCAAACTGAGCAAAAGTTACAAAACAAACTTAACAACACCTGTGCTTTTTTGAGGTACATTCCTTAAACTGCTGTGGTCGTGTATGTATTGGGTTATACCCATATTTCTTTGCTGTGTTTGAGCAAACTCTTTGAATTCTTTACATGAGTTGAACACCTTGCTCAATCCTACTGCATGTGACTGTTACCTGAACACCAGCAACCTGGATGCTCATCATTTCCATTTAAGCCATGATGCATTTGGTGACCTTTGAGAAACTTTCCTCTTGTTGCTCATATTCCACTCCTTGCCCTCTGAAGGTGCAGGATGATACTTAGTGGTTTTTTCCTCCTGTCACTCCAGTTCAGAAAGGGTTGGAAAATTCTCTATCAAAAGTCACTTAAGGATTTTTTGTCTGCCTTAGGGAACTTTCCTTCCAGTCCTCACGTCTGCCTTGCATTGTCTTGTAACAACAATGTTTCCCTAGGAACACAGTGTACCTGAGAGGCAAGACTTGTGCTTATTTTGCTGGTTAATCATCATGGGTGCTGATGTGGACTAAGTTTGTGAGGCCAACAGCAATGATCAAAGCTGGTTTTTAACAGGAGTGGTGCTGGGTGTGAGAGCTAGGGTGCTGATGGGACCCAGTTTAAATGGGAAGAAACACAAGCTGCTGGCTTTTCAACTTTTTTTTGGAAGAATATAAGACATAAAGGATCATTTTTCTAAGGTGGTTAATGCAGCAGCTCGACAGAGGAGAACCAGCATTTTTGGTAGGTGCATGAGCAGCGTTGTGCACCTTTAGTGTTCATTCCTGTCATGTTCCATCCACCCAATACAAAAGCTCTTCAGAGGTTGGAAACTTCAGTGGACCTGTGCTGTTTATCCTGACTAAAGGGTTATTCTTGGTGCCTTGTTTTCCCTTTCCATTGCTCTCCTCCAGCCTGCTTTTGTTGAGCTGTCTCAGAGCTGGGCTGCTGATTGCAAGCAGAAGACATGAGGTAGTGTGGGAACAGCTTCTTACTGACAGAATCCATGAGCTGGTGATAAAGAGAAGTCCTGAGATATTCTTTTGCAGTCCACAGTCCAGATTGCTCTCACGCTCCTTTCTGCCTTGTGTTTGTGATACCCACTCACAGCAGTCTGGGAAATGGGGTGCTTTTGGACTGCTTTCATTTGAAAAAAGGGAAAAAGGTTGTAACATTTGATTAGGCATGAGAAGTGAGAGAATGAACATGGTAAATTGTCTTTTAGGTACGTGGAGCAATTTGACACATTTTAGACAAACTGTTGCATTGTAAACTTTATTTGCAGTGCAACAGCCAGATGAGGGATGTTTTACTACCAGGCAGCATCGTGGAACAGCTCAGCTTTATGCTTTGGGAATGAGGCTGAGTTTCTTGGGAGAAATTCTACAAGAAGAACTCAGACCACGAAAACCCTCTCCATTACTCTAGACTTGTAGAAAAGCATAGCTCAGAGGCACATCTGGGCACGTGCTGTGTGGCTCAGACACTCTGTGGTCAGTGGCAATCTTTCCATTCTGTTTCTATGTCAAGTGGCCTCAGGCAGAGGGAGCCAAATTTACCTGACCAAAGGGACTTCAAAATGATTTTTGTTTTTGTCATTTACGTGCATCAGGACTATGCAGTAGAGACACGTGCTTACAATGAAAAGAAAACTGAATCTGCATTCTTCTCTTTTGCTTTTTTGTGGGCCTTTTGGTTCATGACTCAAAGGCTCTTGCAGAGGCTCCTGAGCCAAAAATGCAGCTGCATTTTTTGAGTCACATGCTGCTTTGCCAGATCCAGGAATAGCAACTATTGGGCAAGAGAGAAGAGAATAATACGACCTGCCTTACTGCAAGTGTTTGTGGAACCATACTCGTGGGAAGTTGAAGATGATTTTCATAGTGAGCAAACCTTTTTATGAACTTCCTCCATCTCCTCATCTCTATGCATGTGGTGCTTGTTAACACCCTGGGTGCTTGTGGAAATAGCACTGCTAATAAAGGACATCTCCATGGTTTGTGGTGGAAGACCTGTTACCAGTGACTGAGCTGTGAGATATTCCTGGAAGAGTGAGATCCACTAGTAGGGAAGAGGGTTTGAATTGCAGCTGGAAAGCGTTGAGAAATCCTTTTGGCAAATATATTCAACTGAGAAAAGGAAAGCAAAACAGAGACCTGATGGATCCTTGAAGTGGACTTTATTCCCTGTGTTATGCTTCCCAAGGAGTTCACCAGCATGTTTTGCACATCTTCAGTCCCCAAACTGGTGCTCTTGTCTTTCATCTCAGGTTTTAGTTTTACACTATGCCATGAGAAAGATTTGTTCTGTTGAAAGACAACGTAAAGAAGAAAAGGAGTAATATTGTGAATGCCTTTAAAGTACAGTGGTGGGTTGGTAGTGTGGTCCTTCTTTAAAACCCTCTGTAGAAGCCCTGTGATACTCATCATTTGCATCTGATCAGAAGACAGCCTGTAGGCTTTGAGCCATGTGCATTTTTCCCACTGTGTCCTATGTTGGATCCTTCCCATAGAGTATAGAAAATAAAAGATGCTTTTAGTCTTTCCCAAATTTGTAACAGCACGTGATATTTAGCCCATGTTTTGCTTTTTATGTAATATATATGCTTTCTTACTGCCCAAGTTTTGAAGTACTTCTCTTTACAAGCTTATGAAACTTCTTTAATCCATTACTGTATTGCTGCAAACACAGACTATGGCTGTAAACAGTACATGCTATTGGTGAAGAGAAATTACCATCTTGGAGGCCTTTATTTTAAAGGTTGCATTTTGTTCTACTTTAGAAAGATACTGGCTTGCCAGAGTTTCAGCATTGCTTCTTTTTCCCCTTTGCAGATTGTATTTTTTCTTCTTGGGAATATACATATCATTCACATTTTATTGTCCTTTGTGCATGCTAGTAGAATACGAGGTTTGTCCTGCTCCTGCAACCCCTTGTGTTGGAGATGTCGGCCAGAGAATGTCCCCATCACCACAAGGAAGAGGCACATCTGGACCTCTAGCCAAGCAGTGCTGCAGCAATTATTTCCAGCAAAGCTCCTGAACTAAGAAACCAGATGTGCTTGTATTGGGATTTTGGGTGACAAACAAGACATGGATAGGAGAGAATGCCACTTATGTTTAGACCACGCTGTTCTCTGTGTCCTGTTGCTCTTGGAATTGGGAGGGAGGAAGGGTCTGGGAACAGGGCAGTAGCTGAACAAAGCAAGGTGAATCAAGGGCAGAGCAAGAAGCTTAACTTGCAATTTCCTTGTCTTTGTTGGTTTAAATCTGACCCTCCACATTGTTTAATGTTTTGTGTTTCATTTCCTCAGTTGCTTAAGGAATGGTTGAGGCTGGCAGAGATGATTCAAAACCATGGTCAGGTGGGGCATGTAAGATTTGAATAAAGAACTTGGTTTTTACTTCCAGTGGAGACTCATGTTTCATTTTAAAATAGGTCAGAGAAATTATTTGCTTGTTCCAGTGGTGCAGAGAAACCTTTTAGTCTTGGTTGGTTCATAATTTCATTCTGTACCCTTGAGGATGAAAAAAGAAAGTCCAACCTCAAATGTTCTTGCACAGCAGGAACTAAATCAGTGCGTTAGTGGTCAGAGTCTTGCTTGCAGCACAACTGAATTTGATCTTTTGCTGCATCTCCATGTTGAGCTTTTGTTTCCAACCATAGAACTTTGCTGCTTTCCTCTCCTGGTGCTCTGGCAGTTGAGAGGTGGAATTTGTAAAGGAAAACAGCTGTAGTTCAAGCTGTGGAAAAGTTACTGAAGGCAAATCCCTTGGGGTTATTTGGCTTGGTTTCCAACTTAGAATTTCTCCTGTAAGCGTTTAGAAATGGGCCTAATCCTGGAGTCATGGGCTTGAGAGGAATGCAAAGGTGAAATTCTTCAGCCTTTAACAGAAGCAATAGGACTTGAATGATCCTAATGCTTGCTTTTGACCCTAATGTCATCTCAAAAAAGGAAAGAAACAACCTCTCACCCTCAAATTAATAAAATTCAGTAGGTAGATGTTTATCTCCTCTGGAAACACTGGAAAAACTTCGTTTTTCTCTGTTGCTGTGACTGTCCCCACCTTTGCCATTCCTCCCTAATGAGGTTGCTGGTATTATTTGGGGAGGTATGAGAGGTATTCCCATACCTCTCTGGAGGTTTGCATGGGAAGATCTCTGTTGCTTAGGAATTAATCGGCTTCTGCTGGCTGTCCTTCCTCCACCTGAAGTTCTCAGGTGATCTCTTCCTCTTGCGTCACCCCTAAGAATTCAGATGTCAGAAAGAGCCTCACCCTGAGGGATTTAGAACTCAGTGAAGAGCCCTTCCTGTAGGTCCCTGGGGAAAGCCCTGGCTTTCTCAGCTGGCTGCTCTCCAAGCACACAGGGATGCTGGAGGGGGACAGACACGGGGCTTTCCTTGGGATGTCCAAGTGCTCAGGCTCCTTCTCCCAAATGGGGGAACCTGCTCCAGCAGAAAACTGATGTGTCAAAAGGAACGTGGGTGTTGACCTGGCTGACCCTTGGTCCATCAAGCAGCAGATGTGTGGCTGGTGGCAACTCAGGGGTGAACAAAACCTCCTAGTGGCAACTGTTTGGGGCTGGCATGAAGCAGTTGTTGAAACCTTACTAGAGATGAAATCCCTCACAGGAGGAGGCTTGGCAGTGACCTGTGGAGGAGCACCTCTAAAATTTAGCTGTGTCTTCCCAGCACTGGTCAGTGTCAGGTTTCCCTGGATGATCCAAGATCAAAAGGCTGTTTGAGGTTATCTGTGAGGCTGTGACTCTCAGTGAAGGAGTATTTTTTTTTCACCTGTGGTACTGACCACTTCTTGGGATCTGATGGGTTGTCTGTGATCCCTAGCAACCTCTAGTGCTAAATGCCTGTGCTGTAGGCTTGCACCCCTTGTATTTTTGTTTTGGTGGAGGTGAGAATGATTTTTTGAAATTGCTAGGAAGAAAATTGAATGGATCAGGGAATGTGTGGTGAATTTCCCAGAATACATTTCTTCATCTAAACCCCTTCTTTGTTTAGATTTCTGGGCAGACATTAAATTCTGCTGTCTTTATTTTCTGTCTGTAGAAATGTCAGAACCTATTCATTTATCTAAAGCATATTATTTCTTATTATTTGTGCATAGAACACACAAAAGTTAAATTAGCATCATCATGTCACTGCATTCCATGGCTTAACTCTTTCTGTCCTAAACATGCTGTGGAAAAAGTGCATGTGCCCTTGCTTGTAATTAATGAAGTGTATATTGGAAAACCTGTCAGGGAGTTTTGATTACTTTTCATTAAGTTTTTATTTTTGTTTTGTTACCAGCTAACCCTGTTCAGTGCTCTGCTGAATGACAGTCAAGTCCTGAAGAAGGCAGGCAATGTCTGACTGGAAGATTAGCCTCAATTGCAGGAGTACAGGAAAGAGGAGATAGCAACAGTTTGAGGCTGGGTTTGCAAGAGGTGAATCACCACTTGCATAGGTGTAGATAGGTAGATAGGCACTTGAAAACCCTACCTGCACGTGGAAATGCGGGCAGTGCCTTTGCTTGATTGCTGTGTTGGTGCCTGGGTAGTGCCCACAGTCCTGTTGACACTCAGGTGCTGTTGCACAAGTGGTCATTTACAGGTGCACTGGGAGAAGGGTGTGTCCTGCCAATTAGTTGGCTTTAACTTCTTATTTTTCCTTCACTGAGCAAAAAGCTGTACCTGTTTGGGGTAGGTGAGGAGGGGGAGGGTGTTCTGTTGGGTGAAAACTGTTGTCACTGCTGTAAATAAAGATCCTTTGCTTCAGGGGATGGTTGGGGAATAAGTCCCTGATGTACTGCCAGGTACGTCAGCAAAGTTGCCCAACAGCCTGGTGTACCTGCAGTAGGATTTGGTAAGTGATGGTAGCCCTCATGTAATTTGTTTTTGTTTTTTTGAGGATGCCTAGCAGCTGGTGTGAAGTCATTACAGTGCTAGTTGGGTGACTGGTTGTAACTCTTGATTAATGGGGAGGAGTGTGCTTTGCAGAGAAAATAATGAGTAGTAACGAGTCTTACTGTGGCCACCGCCAGCCCGTGCGCGAAGCACACGGGAGGATGCAGGCACCTCCAGGATTTCACTTTGCTGTGTGAATGCAGAGCCAGTAACAGGCTCAGATAATCTCAGGTTGTATTTGATGTCAGACTTTGAGACAGAGGTTATATGAGCATTTGCTGACTTGTTTCAGGAATGTTTTTGCTAGTGGCAAAAGCTTGCTTCCTCCCCTGGCATGCACTTGGAGTTACATGCCTTGGGCTCTTTGGGTACTGGGAAAATTTGTGCCATGTGTTAATGCTATTTGATAATGTCCCTTGCTTTTCTACTCATAATGCACTGCCTATCTGTGATCTGCCTCTTTAAAGAGGAATTTGTTGCAGGTGTCTGCATTTGTAAAGGGGGGGAAAAAATGGCAGCTGAATGAAAACAGTCTTTTTGTTTAGAGGGAGGGAAAAGAGAAGTTGAACTAAATGAAAGCAAATCTGGCAACCTACTGAAGGGTTTGCAGGGTAAAAGATGCTCTGTGGTTGCATGCTGGTTGTTTCCAGCCATCTGCCTTGATGTAGGAAATGCAGATCTGTTGCAGCTGCAAATGGCTAGTATAACAGCACCCCGTGCTTCCTTCTGCCTTGGCAAAAGTGAGCAGGAATGGTAACACATGGAGATGAACACTTGCCATTGTTGATTTTAATAGAATTTAAGGTATTTTTTACAGGTGCAGAAGAATATGAGTATGGCATTTTTCTATTAAGAATAGTGACATACTAGTGACATTTTAAAGGGTTTCTAGGTAAGGCACAGCATCTCTTCTTGAGGCTTTTGTTTGAACAAGCACGTGCAAATATTATAAGCAGCTTCCCAGCTGATGCTATCACTCTTCCATTGCAGTTTTGGTCCTGTCAATTTTCTTATGAGCCCCTTGATATTGAACATATGGATTGGCCACGGCACTTAACTGCTTTTTGAAATCTAAATAACACTTCTCAGCCCTGATGCTGACATAGTGCTTTTCATCTGAGCACTTTACAAAAAAAAAAAAGGTAAAATAAGCCTGCTAAGTTGCAATTTGGTATTGTATTTATTGACATGAAAGGTCAATAGATTCTAAAAGAGTATTTCAAACCAAATGGTTTCTCCCTTGAGCTATATAAGTGCTATGAATAGAAATCAATACTATCTGGAAGTATTTGAGCTTATTCAGTAATAAACTCCATTCAGAAATCTTGGGGGAAGAGCATTCTCTTCCATATGAACAGTTCATGCTGAGTGCTCATCAGATACCTAAATTACCTTATTTGCTGTCAGTTCATGGGTGATATCTCTGTTAAAGCTGTGCTCATAATACTTCCTTAAATGAGGCTGCAGCTGGGAGTTAACTCACATGGCACAATACAAAAGTCACTCCAGCTGTCAACTGAACAGGTTTCACTGGAGTTATGTCATCTCTGTGCAATGGAGTGTTAATGCTGGGAGGAGCAAGCACTCCTTGTGAGATACAAGTGGTTGCTAGGACAGGCTTCAGATAAATCTTTCTGAGTTTGAATGTCAGTTTGGGAAAAGGGCTGACTTTGCTTTGGGCGTCTCTTCTCCTGGATGTGGATGACTGCAGCTCAAAAACTGAGCCTCACTTCATCCTTGAGCTTCTGGTGCAAGGGAGGCAGGAAGGGTGTGTTTGAGTGGGTCTCACGTGCTTGAAGTCAGATGATGGCTCTGGGAAAATGGGATGTGCACTAGGCAAGTCTGCAGCCTAAACGCTGAATTGTTGGAGCTGTTGTGTAACCCACCCGTGATCTGAGTGCTGCGTTGCAGGTTTTTGTTGCATCATTAAACCTTCTCTTTCATTACTGGTTTAGGACCATTATACAGATCTCCTAATTCATATAATTAAGTGCTGGGCAGCTCCAGTGACATGTTTATTTGAGCAGTGAAGTGACTTAATGTCATGGTTGCTTGGCAGAACCGGGCAGCAGCGGGTGGGGATGGAGACAGCTTTTGAAGAAAGGGGGAACCATCACTGCTGCTTGGGTGGTGAGGTGATGCCATCCAGATTACAGAATGTGCTGGCAGCCATCTCTAAAGCCTTGGGCAAGTTGTCATTTTCTGTCCCTTTGTGTCCCCTCCAAGCATTTCTCTGTTTAACATCGTGGCAGAGGCATTCTTGCTGCATCCATGGGCTCAGCATAGAGGGACCTTGGGCTTGACAGCAGCTGCAGTGGGAGACAAGAATATAGATTTGTTCTTTGTATTTTATACCAAGATAGCTCCTTAACATGTAGGAAAAAATCTTGTATTAATGTGTCAGTGTATGTTATATGCTGGTGTTTGGTTTCAGCATGTACATATTCCCATCCTTGTCACAAGGCTTCTAAGTACAGTAAAAATTTATTTCTTTGGGTATTTTTGTAAACTGTGTGGAAATGAAGAAGAAAATCAGTTTTGTACATGGGGATAGTCAGATTAAACAAGTGAATTGTGTAGGCTTCACAGCTGGAGCAGAAATGCCTTGCACTGATGATGAGTTTGATTTCCTTCTGTGGTGATGGAGCTCAACTACTTTATTTAGCTCAATTTTCTCTACTGAGAAACAGGCCACATTGACTGGAATGGTTTTGAACAATGAAAGCATGGGGATAATTTCATAACCTTGATATCATGGCCTAGCTTTGAGCAGGGTGATGGACCGGACAAGCCTTCAAACTGAAATTTTCACATGAATCTTGTTTCCAACCACTCTGCCTTCTCTCAGGGTCCATATCATGTTCTGGGGGTGACATGTCATCTTCCCAGGAAATCTCTGGCCTGTCCTGTCACAACCTGCACACAGTGTTTCAAAGAAAATAGGCCCATTCTGTTAAGTGGGGAACTGTGGTTGAGTGGCATTTTCCTGTGCCTTTAAGGCATTATCTTGGTAGCTCTTGATGATGGCCATGCTGAAATAGTCCTTGCCTTCACTGTTTGTGCTTCCTCTGTTTCCTGGTCTTCTGAAGGGGGTTTATTTTGGGCTTTGCCTCATTCTAGCAAGAGGCACAAGTCATTAAGATTGTCACCTGAATATCATGGTAGAGGAGAGAGGAAGGAGAAGAATCTGTTGCAGAATTAAAAGGTTTTTTTTAAAAAGATTGTTTTAGAAGTGTCTGAGAGCTTGAGATGTTATTGCAGCTCGCTGCTGTTTGCTTTGTTTTTTAACTAATCAGTCTGATACTGGCTCCACGTATGAAGGAGAGTAGTGGTCTTGCCATGGTGATTCAGTTAAGTGCTAATCCCTTGCACAGATTTTACACTGTCCACAAGTTAAGTTTTAATATCTCCTACAGACAGTCAGCCATGATGGTCTTGTGGAAACAGTTTGAAGTCCTTATCTCAATCCTGATGTGGTTTAACAAGGCTGTCTGGGAAGAAGCAGTTGCTATTTAGGATGACCATGGTTACAGGCTGCAGTTTAAAGAACAAATTTTAGGACCAAGTCCTGCTTTTATTAGTAAAAACAAATGGGTAACAAAAGCATTATTCTTTCCAGTGTTTATGTTTGTTCAGTTTTGAAGGCTGAGACCTTGTGTACCTTTGAGGAGCTCTTGTGCAGGACCATGCTCTTAGAGGTGAGGGAGTTTTCACTGTTTGCAGAGTACCCATGGCACCTCATCTTCTCCTGGGAACACAGGTTGCTGTGTGTGATTGCCCAGGAGGTGTCTATGAGCCCAGGTTGCTGTCCAGAGGCAAGGGAGAGAGCCATAAATCATCATAGGTCTCTTTGTTTTATTGCTTTGTTGTGATTTCTGGTGGAATTAAAAAACTTCAAACTTCTTCTTCAAAAATTCAGACTTCTTTCAGTTTTGTGCAGGTCTCCAAGTTCTAGAGAGAAAATTTGTGTCTGTCCAGGGCTAGAGTGAGCAGAAAAGTGTTCTTGGTTTCTTGCTTCCTTGCTTCCCTTTTAATCCTTTTACTCCATAGGATTATTTCTGTTTACAAGTTCAAGGCAACACTGTCAAAGGAGTTTGGGTTTCAAAAGTTAACTTAGTGTATATGAAGGAATATTTATCTCCCATCTTTTGATAATCAGGATTGATGGGACTGCAGTTAACATCTTAATGTTATTGCTTGCTCTGCAATGTGTAGAGACATGTGAAATATGGATATGTTTTACTTTCTATTGTTCTAAAATTCTTGGCTTTTCCTCATCCAATATGCTAAGTCAGATGCTGCTCTTTAAACAAAACCCATCCTTTACTTCCATTGGAATGTTGGGTGCGTGTCAAAATGTGATGAGCTATAATCTGCCCTCTACTCTTTATGGTACAAATGTAGCTTGATACAATGGCTAGAGGATCATGCTGTATTTACACTTGTCCAAAGCAATGCAGATTTTAGGCAAATAAAGTTTTTTTTTTTTTTCCATTTATATGGGATCATAGAATTGGATGGCTTGGAAAAGACCTTTAAGGTCATCAAGTCCAGCCATTACCCAGTTCTGCCAAGACTACCACTGAACGATGTCCCTAAATGCCACTTCTGCACATCTTTTAAATGCCTCCAGGGATGGTGACTCCACCAATTCCTTGAGCAGATGTTCTAGTGCTTGACCAAACTTCAGTGAAGAAATTTTTCCTCGTGTGCAAGCTAAGCCTCCCCTGGCACAATTCAAAGCACTCTCCTCTTGTCCTGTCGGCTGTTACATTGTAGAAGAGGCTGACCCCCACCTGGCCCCTTGATCCAGCCTTTCCAGATCCCTCTGCAGAGCCTTCCTGCCCAGCTTGGTGTCATCTACAAACGGACTGAGAGTGCCCTTGATCCCCTCATCCAGTTAAAGGTGTTAAACAGGACTGGCCCCAGAACTGAGCCCTGGGGAACACCAGTTGTGACTGGCTGCCAATTGGATTTCCCTCCATTCACTGCCACGTGCTGGGCCCAGCAATCCAGACAGTTTTTAACCCAGTGAGCAGCAGAATCATACACTCATCCAAGCCCTGAGCAGCCAGTTTCTCCCGGAGAATGCTGTGAAACAAGGTGTCAAAGGCTTTCCTAAAGTCTAGGCAGACAACATCTGTACCCTTTCCTTCATCTACTAAACGGGTCACATTGTCATAGGAGGAGATCAGGTTAGTCAAGCAGGACCTGCCTTTCCTAAACCCATGCTGGCTGGGTGTGATCCTCTGGTTGTCCAAGGAGTGTGTCCAGATTCCCTTCCCTAAGGAATTAGGAGATACAGTTCTGACTTCTGGAAAGGTCTTGTGAGCCAGTCTCTCCTGGGAGATGCAGCAGAAGCAGGAAAAGGATGTCCTGTAACAAGAATATCATGGTATGCAAGTATAGGCTGTGTATTAAGAGCAAATATTGAAGCACACACAGTTGTACACCCAGCAATTTGGGAGATGAGGAGGAAAAGTAATGTTTTTTCCTTGACAGCATTTTATATGAAATTGTGAGGATGTTTTATAGCAGGCAACAGCCAAAAGTCAGAAAAACCCCAGAGGTTTGTTTGGATGCTGGGGACTGGCTGTGCTTGGGTGTCTTGTCTGTGAAAAGGTTCCAGCCGTGTCAAATAATCCCAAATAATCAGCTGTCCATCTCCTAGACCATTAGTTTTCTCATCTTGGTGCTGCTCTTTGAATTTGTTGAAAGGTTTGCAATGGCAATTACAACCAGATGGTGAGATAACTTGTTTGATGTGTCAAAGTGCTCGGATGGCAGAGCAACAAAACATGGAACACTTCTCAGAAAAATAAAATAGGTTTGGGTGCAGGGAAAAAAAGAGCAAATTTGAGGAGTGGTTTCTTCTGTGCTGGACACTGGGGAGTGTTTGGGAAGGGTGGGAATTTGCTGGGGAGGAACCAACAAAGTAACTGGAAACCCTGAGGTCCACATGTTGGGACTCTACCAAGCATGTTTAAGAGACCCAGCTGATTCCTCTCAAATAGATTATCAACACAGAATAATTTCTTTTTTTGTTTGTGTTATTCACTGTTGTTAATTTAAATTTAGAAATATAATGACTACCTTTTGATGCTTTTCTTCTCGGCCTCTTGAGGATGTATCAGATGCAGATCACCTTTAAGCTATTGAGCTTTTTTGGTAAAATGACTCATCTCTTACAACAATTGCATATATAATACAAAAGGTCAGTTAATGTTGTCTTCTTAAAATTGTAAGTAGCTGTAACACTGTCCTTAAATTTTCTTTTCCTCTCTCTTCATAAAGAGTGTTTCAGTAATTAATCAGTGGCCTGGGTAATTTCTACTTTAGCTGTTTCAGTGGGAGGGAGCAAGACCATAAACAGTCTGCTATCAAATAATTGTATCCTAACAAAAGAGATGGGTTTTCCCCCCTATTTTTATTAAACTCAAGCAAAATATGATGTGTAAAGGCAGATGTCAAAAGGACTCTCCTTTACATTCTCATTTACTTTAGTGAGCAATGTGGGATATCATAACTGTAGGCCCTTTTAGG
The DNA here is from genome assembly GCA_013397555.1 of Urocynchramus pylzowi. Lineage (NCBI taxonomy): Eukaryota > Metazoa > Chordata > Aves > Passeriformes > Fringillidae > Urocynchramus > Urocynchramus pylzowi. The sequence goes on along the minus strand of VZRH01003307.1, from coordinate 1,275,548 downwards.
GGAGAAATTATTCATAGTTAGAGGTTGTTTGGAATATTTGCAGAGCTGTGTAGAAACCAAGTTGCTTTTTATAAAGCTACTCAATGTCATCATTTGCTTGTGATACTACAGAGTGGTTTTTCATTTGTAAAACAGTATGAAGTAAATTTTAAGCCCATCTTTTTAAGATTCAGAAAACAGGAGCTATGTCAGTGTTCACCAACACTTGGTAATGATTTCCCAGTAAAGGAGGAGGAGGAGGAGAAGAAATCCCCATGGGGAAATCCTTCTGAAATGGGTGTGCTTAGGCATGCAGGAGTTGTCCCATAACAATTTCATAGGAAGCAGCAATCAGGTCTTTGGGGAATTAGTACTTTGATGTGGACAACCTTACTGATTGTGCAGGCTCTTTACATACAAAACTAAAATATATAAGACTTTTTAATATTAGTTTCTTCTACTAGTAGCAATCTAAAAACTCCCACAGAACAAACCAGACAAAAAAGTGTGAGGAAGAATTTTATGATCTATGTTAGTTTTTCATTGCTGGGCCAGTTTATTTTCTCCAGTTGCTAATACTTTCCAGGTCCTGAGCATCCAAGTGAGCTTTCCATACACACACCCTCATTCCTTAGTGGAGATGAGGAAAAACCTGCAGTGATTCACAGCATGCTCACTGTCTACACTGGCAATGTTAGACATACCCACAGTCCTTGTTGGTTCAAAGGGATAGCAGAAAACCCTGCTTTCTCTGCCAAAATATACAAATAGACTCTTAAAAGCCAAGTTATCAATGTCTCAGAAACGAGTGAAACCACTGTATTGTTGTTGTATGTGCCTTGGAAAGAGCTGTTCCTTGGCGATCAACACAGGATGGCAAATAGTTAATCATTGCTTTATCAAACAGTAACCATCTTCTAAATGGAGGTCCTGAAAATAACACTACAAAAATGCCAGAGGAAAGTTCCAGTCTGCTTGTTTGTGACTGCGAGGGTGGTTTTTACTGGTTAATGAATCCAAAGAGTGTTTGTACGCTCTTAACTGGGATTTAAGAGTTTGGGTAATTCCACTTTCAGCTCCAGTAGTTTGGCATAAGAATGTAATTCAGAAATGTGTGACATGGCAATGAAGGAATTCATGTACAATCCTCGTACTTCAAGAGGATGAATTTTTTTCTGGTTTTCCTCTTTGGTCTGTATCTAAATAAACATATTTGTAGTAAAGCACAGTAGCCTGTAGTGCCTTGCAAAATACTCTTCCCATTTCTCAGCAGAATGGATAAAAGAGACTTTTAGCTGTTGAGAAAAAACATAGTGAAAACTAACATTGAGGTATTCAGGTGATGCAGGTCTTGTGTAGATGGAGTGAGATTTGTAGTGCAGTGCCTCACCTTTCAGTCCTGTACTTTCCTCAGCTAATTCACACAGTACAATTGATTTCCCAGCTGGCAACTAGTTTTGCCATTGTTACTTCTGTGCTTGTAATTGCACTTTGAGGTTGGCAGGTTTGCTCAGGCTGTGAGATTCCCAGATTATGGATGTTTTCCCAACAGGGAGACTGCAGGGGCAGAGTGTCTCTCTGGTAGAACAGGAGGAGGCAGTTGTGTTCGGTGGTGTTTATGTGCAGCCACAACCTTTCCTGGTGTGGTAACCAAATGATGGTCTGAGATACCCTGATAACTTTGACTTAGCTAATAAAATCTCCCACACAGCATTTAATAAACTATAGCCCAACCTTGGCTTTTCACCTTTTGACATTTGATTCACTTTAACTGATCTTTCTAGGTATGCTTTGGAGACCATCCCTGTAGATGAATCTACTGAGTAGATTTTGCCCCAGAGCAGGGAATCAGCCTGTGGAAAATTGCAGGCAACCCAGAAGGGTTTGGCAGAAATGTCCTGGTAGATTTGGGCTTCATCTGCCGGTCACCATCTGCCATCATCTACCTTTGTTCTTGTTAAAACACCTTGGTGTAATGGAATCCACAAAGAGTTTGATGGAGTCTGTCTGGGAGAGGCTGTGTTGATGGATGCAAAGGACTTAAAACCAGCTTAGTTGTTTAGGATACGGTGATGGACAGCAGATCAACAGCTTTGGGGATAAACCAAATAGCAGGACAGCAGCGAATACAACTCAGCAGTGCAGTTATTCTTAGGTGGTGCCAGATGCCCATGTGTGTCTATAAATAGCCCTATCCATAATGTGGCCACTGTCCTGTGTGTGCTCATGGAACCATATGGGACTGCTGCAGGAAGCAACACATGCCTCCCACATGGCTAACAAGGGAGAGGATGGTTTCCATCCCCCTTGGCGAAGGTGTTGCAGTGCCAGTTTGGGTGTTGGGGCTACTCTCAGCTGTGCTGACCCTTGCACCTGATGACTCTTTCTTCTTCTTCCCCCTTCTAGGAGCTGAGTGTTGGGACCTGCCCTATTTCTTCCTGCTCGGTGTGGGAGCAACCTGAGGAACATCTTGGAGCCACCTGTACTGCTTCATGCAGTTAAAGTAAGGTTAAATGTTTTGGCAGCTCTTTTAGGTATACGCCAGGATTGAGATGAGGGGTTTGGGAGAATGGGTTTGACCATTGTCGAGCCATTTGTCAAATTTAGCCTTGACAGGAGGAGGGAATGCTGATATCAAAGCAATTACAATGATATAAACAAATTCAACAAGTTATTTTGCCATAAAACACAATCTCTTTGTGGTGGGGTTAGAAAAGGGATACGTGGTGTTGCTTCCTGTATCAGCCAGATGCCACGGTGTAAAATAGCACTTAACACTTAAAACATCAGCTGTTTTTCCCTAATATTTTAAGATAGAGCTTTCATGTCCCTGGGGCAGGCAGGCATATGGTTACAGCCCCAGGATTTCCACGGGAGCCGGCCGGGATCAGAGCTGAGGTGCCTCCCGGTCGGCGCAGCGGCTGTCGGTCTGTCTGCCCCGGAGCAGTCGCGGTGTTGAGGCTTCTGGGTTTGTTGTTCAGCTAACACCAGTTTCTTGGTGTGGTGAACCAGATCACAGGATGGATCTGACCTAAAAGCGAGTATATGGTTATTGCAATGCTGACAGGAGCTGTTTTGACTCATGGAGTTACACCCTTTCTCTCCAAAAAGACTTGAATGTGCAAAAACTGTTAGCCTGAAGCAAAGAAACTGACGGAGTCTTGCCTGGAAATGGGTGCTTGCCATGTGTGAGCTCTGTCAAGGGAGGGAGGGAGGAAAACCACTGCAAGCTGCCTCTTTTCTCCTCCTACTGTCCCTACCCTTTTTACCTTCTGCAGTGCCTCGTATTTTCCATGGTCTTGCCTACAAGACCAGTGCTTTAACGAGACTGAGTCCAAATCCAGATCATTTGGTGTTACTGAGCTGTGGCAACAGCTGGGTGGATTAATCATAAACTGTTGTTACTTGTAGAGAGACAAGTATGTATTGTAATTATTTGGGTTTTCCTTTTTTCAGTGGGGTTGAGCAGTGGAATTATACCTATTTTCAGACCTTGAGAAAGAAATGAAGTCCTTGGCATGATTATGAATGGAACCCGCTTTATCAGGAATGAATAAGTGGCTTGCTGAGAGCTGTCCTCCAAGTTCATCATGTTTAAAGGAGGAATGCACGACACCAACTGCAGGGAAGCAATTTGCGGCTTGATTTGTCATAGTATTTCTTAACTTTCTGCTAATTTGTGGAGCGTGGTGAGTTGCAGCAAGCTGTGCTCACTGCTGAGGAAGATTCCTTTCTGGGGGTGACCAAGGGGGATGACTTTTTATACTCAGCTACACCAGTGAAATCTCTGGGGAGGCCCAGCACAGGTAGCAAGAGCTTCTCACCTGGAGTCCTGCCTGGGAACCAGCCTCTGCCTCATGTCTGATTTCTGGGTGTGTCTCCTCTGAAGGATCTGGGAAAAAAAGAAAGGCTAATTTGGAGTTCAGGAGCAGCATTCTCATACCCTTTCCTTTTTCTACCTGCTGGTCTAGTATTTCCATAATTGTGCTTATAATGACAATCTTTTCATTTCATTCATAAAGTGGTTACTGCTTAATGAACTTCATGTTAATGAGCTCTGTAACATTTAAAATAGCTGCATAACTTGAAAAAAAGAAAAAAAGCCATCAGCAATGAAGGGATGGATTTTCACTCCCCAAGCTTAATCCTGTGTTATAACATAATTGTGAAGAGTTGCCTGGCTGGGAACAGCTGCACAGCGTGGGCTCTTGCTTCTGCAGAGCTCCTTGTCCCTGAGCTGGGGTAATAAATGATTTACTGGGAAGGCTGGGACCTGTGGGCACTTAACCCATTCATTTCCTGAGGGACCAGCCTGAAAGGTCACTTTGTAAAGGCAGTGGAAAGAAACAATTTCAAGTGACTGCAAATGTGGGGTTTTGCATATGAGTGTGCTGCAGAAAGGCTCAGGTGCAGGAGCTGGGGTAGTGGAGCTGGGTACAAACTGTGCTTACTTGGATTTTCTTTATTTGATGCTTTAATTTAAAAATGGGGCTTGGATGAGTGTTCTATCTTTTCTGGGCTAGGGATGTAATATTTTCTGTTGCTTGGGGTTTTACTTCCTGTGGGATATTCCCAGTGCAATACAGTGTCCTGGGAACAGAGCTCTCATTTTCCTTGCAGGGAATGCCACACCAAGTGACTCCATCATTGCAGTTGCTGAGTGAATGATGAGCATTTTTTGAGCCTGTTGTGCCTCAGAAAAGATGTTTCAGCAAAATGAGTATGTTCTCTCACTCCCTGAAGTATATGTTTAGAGAAGAGCATTTTCCCATAGTTTTGTGAGTTGAAAGAAGAGGAGCAATTATGAAGAAACAGTTTGTAATTCTGCAGTGTCAGATGTGGTCATGCTGTGCCACAGGGAGCGAGGTTAGCACAGGTACTCCTGTTGGAAACCTGAAGTTTCTCCAGAAGATGAAATTTTTTTCTTCTGGAGTAAAGTGTTAACCAGGCTTTTCCGGAGTAAGTCTGTGGCGCCTGGGGCCACAGTGGCAGCATTTGCAAAATGGAGCCTAAAGGGAAAAGTGAGTCTGATGTATTCTTCAGAGAAGAAAAGCACATTAAAATGTTGGGCACTGAAGCTTCTTAGACCAAAATGCAAGCAGAAACATGTCTTGCATCTTGGTCTTGATGCCATTTTTTTCCAACTCGACCTGTGGCTAGAACTCTCTGCTGTGGAGAGGTAAGGTTGGTGCATGCCTTTATTAAAATATGCATTGGGTAACTACCTGGTTTGTAAATGCTAGGAAATATTTAATATTTGTCAGCTGTGTGTGATGTTTTGGGCATCATGGGTTGTTTTCTACTGCAAGCCTGTGTTTTTGGGAATGCAGTACAAGTACTGTGGTTTGGGAAGCTCAGAAACAAGCAGGGCCTTACTGCTCAGCTCTGGGGCTTGGGGACGTTGTTTCTTTTACTGAAACCATCATTGCTCAGCATAATTCCTCAAACAGCACAGCCTTGAGAGTCAGAGAATAGTGAAGTGGAAAAGATTTTAGGACATGTGCTGTAGTAAGAAGTGTAGGAATCAATAGTTAGAGGCTTTGCTCTCTCCCACTGCATATGTAAGGCTGTAGGCATCTCCTTTCTGTTGACAGCTCTCCACTGTGTTTATCCTTTTATGCACTGGGATGAAATACTCCCCAAAGCCTATTCTTGCCTCCCTCCATTCTTCACCTTGTCCTATATAATGCATCTCTGTTTTCAGAGATAACCAGTAACTTGCATGATGCTTCAGCTGCCCAGTTTGATACCTGAGGATTTTCATGAAGTTCCTGGTTAAACCCTAAAGTCAAGAATCACCCCTGCAAACATGAGCTGGTTCTCATTGAGAGCTTCCCCATAGTTTACTGCCAAAACATGTAATCAAACAAGAAAATATATAGGAAGTTATAAATTGGATTTTGCTCATTTGAGGAGGCAGCTAGAATGTCTGCTAAGGATTTCTGGAAGTTAATATTTGAGCCTGAGATAAAAGTCTCATGCATACATGAAACAGCTGCCCCAGAACCTGTTGGAGGACTTAATTTGAGTATAAACATATGTGTGCTCTTGCGTACATGCTGCTCTTTAATTCAAGTCGACTGTTAGGTCTTAACTTTATTAGGATGTTGCTACTTGAACTGAAGATGTGGTCTGTGATTTTTATTTTATTATAGAAGCATGATGCCTCCTTTTGAAATGTTGTTTGGATTTTACAAATCGGTATCTTAAGTACTGTTTGCCTTTAGTAATATATTAGAGGAAAAAATTTACAAGTGAGGGCAGGTTATATCGGATTACAAGTGAATTGCTTGACAGTATGTGTGTACTGTAAAATGGGAAATTAATCACCCTGTGTTGATGACCCATGGACATTTACAAAAGGCTGGTCTTTCTGTAGCACAAATAGATTCCGGAAACAGGAAAGAGGCTTATGACAAGAGGATGAGATCAGTTTGTATAATTAGAGCTGGCTAATAATCCTTTTTTACTCTCTGTTTTTCCAACTTTTGCAGTATCTTTTTTAATTTGAAATTGGGCATATGAACTGCAAAGAGATAGCTGCTGTGATTTGAGTTTTGTAGGTTTGTTTTTTGTGCCTACTAATAGGTGAAGGGATGGAGCAGGGAAACATGTTTGAGAGGGATCTCTGCCTTCCCCTATATGGGGAAAACGCTACTTTTGTTAACCCAACACTGCTTCGTATCTTCCCAGGCTTTGGGCAGGAATTAAGTAATCCAGGTGATTATCTTTTGACAATTATGAGATTGAAATGGTCCAAAAGAAGAAACTTAATGTTGAGACTAAGGGTGTTTGGCTCTGGTGTAAGACAGTGCTGACAAAGCTGAGTTAGGGACTAACTATAGCATGGATAAGGTTTAAGCTTATATTGTGTGTGTGTGTGTGTGTGTGTGTGTGTGTGTGTATCTGCTTGCCTGTATCTTAGCTTTGTGTTACGCTTCATTATTTTGGGAAGGGTAATGGGAAAGGTTTGGGTGAGGCAGGTGGTGGGTGCAGCCCCTGGGCAGCACAGCTCCCAGCCCAGGAACAGTGTGGTGCCAGTTCCTGCTGCCAGGAAGCTCAGCTACATTAAGCAAAGCGAGTTAATCTATATCCAGGGCATTTTATTAAATCATCAGTCAATTAAATTGGTGACGCTCTGTTAGCTTGTGTTGCAGTGAGGCTCCAGCCCCTCTGCAAGTGGCTCAGCTCTACAACTCCCCCACTGCTGCTTGATGGGCTCTTGTACATAGATGCCACAGTGCTGTGGTTTCCAACCCTGTAAAGAAAAAATCCAACAGATTTTAGGCAGATTTTGCACTTAAATATTAAAAAATTCTTCTTAAATATTAAAAAGTTCTTTAAATTACTTTTTTTCTGGAGGGAGAAGATTCTTGGGAAGTTTCTTTTCTTTTTGTGAAAGGAATCTTTGTGTTTTCCTGAGGGTGGTTTGCTGGGTTATGTCTGTGCTGTTGGAGGAGAGTGATGGTAGATCCAGAACAACACAAAACATCTCCAAACCTCCTTTTCATCCCTCCCTTGTACCCAAGAAACTCCTGTTTTGTCTGTAGTTGAATAGCAGCATATGTTTTTGTTTGCAGACAGTACACAGCTGGGAAGCAGTATTACCTGTGGAAATGCTGCATGAGGAATGTATTTTTATTCCTAAGCAATCCATTTATTGAGAAAACATGTTCAGCGAGTTACAAAAATTCAGATGATTGTGCACAAATATCTGGAGGTTTTGTAGTTCTAGGCTCAGCTGTGATACTAAACACAATGCTGCAATATGCTGGTAACTTGTTTGGTGCTCCATGTTTGAGATGTGGTTTCTTGTTTCCTTGCCTCCTCTCCTTTCCAGGGTCAGTGACTTTTGCTGGTGGTATCACTTCCCTGTGTGTCTGCTAAATAAATTTGGGATGGGTTACTTCTCCTGATGCCTCCAGCCTCCTGTTTCTGACCAGATATACAAAATCATGCATTATTACAGCTACAGAGAAAGTTGTTCTGCATTTGGTATTATGGTGCTTGTCTTAGGGTTTATTTTAGTCACTGCAATTGCAGCTACTCTATTTATACAAATTTCTCCATGCACATTCTTGAAGAATTAGGCTATGAGTTTATTTTTCCTGTCAAAGCTGTTAGTAGGTTTTGTCCTGTTTTTTTTCAGTCTCCTTTCACGTGGGTTTTAAGGACAGGGCAGTAGTAGACTGATTACACTGATTAGAAAGCTCATTCATTTTATGAATGGTGAGTTCTGGTGTTCATTCAGTGTTGAATGAAACTTGTGGAACAAAGTGTGTGAACAAACCCATGTCTTGCCTAATACCACAAGGTGAGAGTTACTGCAGGTCTCAACTTTGCAGGAATATACCCAGGAAAAAGACCACACAAGAGAATGTAAGTAATAAAAGCAACATCAAGTCATTGTTTCTTTCCATTTTCAGAGTTTTTGCTAAAGGTGAAAAAGAAAATAAAACGAAAACAAACCCCAAACTAAACCAAAAAGAGCCTTTTTTCAAAGAATTGTATTATAACAAAAAAATGAGGAGACTGATGATGGGTAATACAACACAATAAAGGTCATATACCACTCAGAAGAAAAAGGGAATATTCCAGCTTAGCAATTCCCCTGACACTAGGGGAGAACAATAAACTTGTGAAAGACATTGCTATTTTAGTTCTCTTTGCATGAAATCATGGCTCCAGCAGGAATTCCTCTGTATATGGGCTGTTGGTCTCCTCTCTGCTCCCCTCACTTACCACTTCCCCATCTTTATTTATCTTGTATAGTTTAGAGCAGCAGCTCTGTAGGGCCTGAAACCCAATCCTCTTGATATTTCCAAGTACTTCATAAATTAACATTTTGTACAACCAGGAGTGCCTTTGAGGACACTGTGCTTTGTTGAATGAGAAGTGATGTGGTTTTGGAATCTTGGTTTTAATTTTGTAGTGCAGCCATATAGGAGGAAGTGATGCAGCTCAGCAAGGGAGGTGAATGTGTGCTCCCAGGAAGTGCTGGGATTTCTTTAAACTCTTTCACAACCCTGGGCTATTTGCCTAAAGGGTTGCCTATAAGGCAGGTTGCCCCACTGTGGGTTATTGGTGCCCCTGTTCAAAGAAATACATAAATTCTATTTGTCTTGCTCTCTTGCAGATAACTAGCATCAGTAGTGCTTTACTAATTTCTATAGGATATATGTAGTTTGGACTACCTGGTCAATTGTTATTCCAGAGCCTTGAAATCAAAGTTTAGTCTCTTCAAACCACTGTTACAGGATAATTTTTACAAAGTAAGTTCTGTTGCATCAAAAAAAGAGTAAATCCTCCTTTGGCTTTCATCCCAGCAACACTGTGATACTTACAGCTGGAAAGCCATCCTGCTTTCTCTGCATTTCTGTTTATCTACTGGAATGCTTTCCATGCCATCTGTAACCAGATTTTTCATGTGTTTTTTGGCTGTTCTTTCTTGCCTACAACCACAAGCTCTTCATGGCTAAGATCGGGTTAGGTTTTGTTTGGGGTTTGGTTTTTTTCTTTGGTATAGCTGAGAGTGCATGGGTAAAGCTTTGCAAATAAGGATCAATATTTCTAAAAATCAAATGTTAAAATGATAAATGAAAAGGTCAAGTGCTGAGATTCAGATAAAATTCAGCTTAAACTTGTAGTATATGTCTAACTGAAGTTTACTTAAAATACTTAAAAACTGAACTTGAAAAGCTTTAAAAAACTCAAACACTTACAAGTGAAGTTTGTTTAGTGCATGAGGGAGATGGAATGGGGTAGGTAGGCTTTCCCAGCTGTACCATGTAGATTAAATACCCCTCATCTTCTTTGCTGCAGTTCTGCTCAGTTGCTGCAGGCAAGAGTGGTTGTTTTTTTTTCTGCCCATCCTATTTATCTTCTTTCTCATAAAAAAATAACTATAAATTTGTTAATGGGCAGCTCTTGAGAGTGGCACTTTCTTATGAGAGTGTTTTCTTTCTTATGTACTCTTCATATGGAGCCAGGCAGCCAGGAGTGGATGCTGGAGAGCTCACAGAAGCTGGACAGTGAAACCAGCATTTGATTTACCCCACTGCCCAAAAGAGCAATCCTGACCAGGGTGTGATGGGAAAATGGAAAAGGCATTTTGGCACTCAAGTCCTTCAGCCCTACAGACTGTACTTGGGATGGGTTGGCCTGGAGGAACATTGACCTCCCTGTCAGATTTGTCCTCATGATGCACACTTTGTCTGCAATGCCTAGAAGAAATAAGCCACCTAATTATGGCCAAATTAGTGGCAGCTGGGGGCAGTGGATGAGAAGAGGGTTTATTGCTTTGGCATGGGGGGTTTGTACCCCTTCCTGCTGCCTGTGCTTATTTGTAAACTCTCCAGGGCAGAAACTTTGTTTGCATTGACATTTTTACAGTAACCACTGGGGCCCTAATTCTGGATGAGGGAACCACAGTAAAGCAAATAAATGATTTTTTTCCCTTTCTTTCCCTGACATATATTACCATACCCAGAGAAATGAAGAGCAGTCATTTGTCCTCATCCATGAAATTTTATGTGAAATAACACAGAAGTTTTGTAGGAGAGACATTAATAGAACTCACTGTATTAATTCTTCAGTGCTTAACAGAGCAGAAAGGTGTCTGTCCCATTTTGAGAAGGCTCCAGTAGCTTTCTATTTTACTGACATCTGCAGATTTTTATAATGTCTAAAATCACTGTTGCTTTGAAGAACTTGAACCTGGATTTTCATTTCATGTTCTACTTTCCAATTTGCAAATATGAGGGATTTCACTGTGTTATCCTAAGGTGGAAAACCTAATATAATTCTAGAAACCTTGCAATGTAATTATCTGGATGTACATGGAGTTTGTGATAAACCTCCCAGCCACTGAAATTGGTTTAGCTATTTGTGAGAAATACCATAAATGTTTTAAGTACAAGTAGCTGCTACTGGAACAGAATCTGTGGGCTGCCATGAGGGTGTTGGATGGGAGCTGGGCAAGGGAGGTGGGATTTATATTTACCTGTTTTTGTTAGTTTGGCTTTCAAGACAGTTCACGTGCAGTCTGGATCCTGATTTCACGTTAGGGCCAGTTATTCTCACTGCATTCTTCTGTATCTGATACAGCAAGTTCTTCTGCCCAAAAAGATAGAAATGGCTTTCTAGGGCTCAGAGCAAGCTTTGGCTTGAAGGATGTGCCCCTCTAATAATAGGAGAAAACAAAGTTTAGCTGTTTAGTTCTTTTCTCTCCTCATTTTTGCACTTGAATTAGTCCAACTTACTCACTGTATTAGGATCCCTATGTATCTTGGCTAGGTTATGACCACTATGATCTGCTTTTTGTTTTTCCTCTTCTTACTGGATTAAAGGTTTTTTGAAGTTTTTCAGAGGCTGCTCCCTGCCTGTCTATTGGTTGGAGAAAGTAACTTGTCTAGAAACCCAAATTTAGTCCTTTACTGATGCAGAGTAGTCATTCAGGCTTATCTGTCACTCAGTTTTTCTCCTATGTTTTTGCCAAAGAGCTACCTAACAAGATAAAATGAAATATCTTCCAAACCTGCCTGGCTCCTTGCAAACTAAGTTTGCATCCTTAGAAAAATTGGAATGACATGTACATTATGAACCAAGGAATCACTTTATGTGACTGATGTAAGGGTCAACCAGTAAAATAAGAGGGGAGAAAAAATCTTCCTGCAGGAAGTATTCCCATGATTTTTTGACAAGACCCAGTGTTCAGCAGTGTCACCTTATTTCGCTGCTGCTACTGTGCACTTCTCTTGCAAAAAAAAAAAAAAAAAACCCAACAAAAACTGTCATGAGTTTGAATTCACAGGGAATTAGTCTATACCAATGAGAAATTCTAAAATTCCGTATGTGAAATGAGCTTGAAAGCTTGGAGTATTTTTCAAGCATGATTTGATTTCTATATGATACAATAAATGCTCTTGTCTAGGGATTGTTTTTATGCTCCTGTTTAGGACACCCAGGTTCAGAACAGGAGAGAGAAGCTCAGGTAGGTCATGAGGGAGCTTGGCAGATGTTGTGCATTTTTTGGTTTTGTTTCTTTTTTTCATTTTGAGCCCTCAGTAGGACTGAAACTGCCAGAGGCATGTTGTAGGGCACAAGTTAAGATTATTTTCAGGGCTGTTCTCGGAGCTCACCTGCCCAAATGGCAGCTAGTACTACTAATCCCCTCTTTTCTTGAGTAAGTTTTTGTAAGAGCTGAAAATACAGTGGAAACTATCAGGCATAACCATTTTGGGGTGTTCTTGCTGTGTGAAGGGGAATCTCAAGGTTGAAATCAGGTATGAATTGGGCTGGATTTAAAACTCTTGCAAAATACTTGTCCATCCACTGTCTGCCTCAGAGGACCTTTTGCAGAGGGGCTGTTTTGATGCACAAGCTTGGCAGATCACTCTGGTATTTTGAAAAAACTGGCACAAAAACATTTTGTAAAATAAAGAGAGCGTGTGAGGGAGCAAGGCTAGCTGGAATCAGCTAAGAGAACTTAGACTGTGGTTTAATTTCTGTCTCACTAAAGGCAAACTGTGGGATTTGGAAAGGAGCAAGGCATGAACAAGATCCTGCATTTTTGGTGTGAAAAGCAGAATGGTATTTCATCTATTTTAAAAAGAGCTTGAAGTATTTGCAGAGCATTACCAGTTCTGCAGACATGAGTAACAGCAGAAATTCCATTTTTAATTGTTTTGCATTCCTTCATCTTAGGATCCTGGATCTCTTAATACACACATTAAATGAAAACTTAGAGCTTTTGTTTAGAATGAATATTTTCTGCTGGAGTGGAGGAACTACTGCTAGAGAAATTCTGGTTCAACTGATTCAAAGCTCAATATAAGAAACTTTCACCAGGTTACAGAGAAATTCCAGGGACAGACCGGAAAGATAAAAGATTCTTAACTAAAATAGCTTTTGCAAGATGAGTAACGGTAGATTTTGATTATGAAAAATGCTAATCAGAATATGAGCATCATATATTCTGGAAGTTTTTCCTTCAGAGCATTTTTGATAGTTTGTTTTCTATGTAGTTTTGAAATGGTTTTTAACAAGTAACCCAGTGAAAGAGGTAAAAAATGGCACCAAATTACCTTGGACAAGGTAGTAGTTGGATTTCTTGAGCAGCAGAGAGAACTCTGAATAGTTGTAAATGAATTTTGATGGGGGTGTGGGGAAATTAGTGGAAGGATTTCAATTAAGGATTGATAATTGCCATAAAAAGCAGATATGAAGTGAGGATTGCTAGGAGGAAAGATGAACTGAGATGGACATGAAGGGGAAGAGAAAAAGTGCTTATTGAAAAAAGGAATGTGTGAGTGCTAAAGCAATTTATAGAGAACTACCCACAATTTTATGAAAAATAGCTCAAACTTTTTTCTTTTTTGTTTCAGTGTTCTGAGGTCATGAAACTTAATCCACAGCAAGCTCCGTTGTATGTGAGTACCAATTAAAACACTTTACTATTCACACAAAACACTTCCATCAGCTTTTTGCAGATGCTGCTTCTTTTCTTTTTGCTCCCTAAGGAGTTTATTTGTATTAATTCATTTGCAGATGCTCAGTGGTAACGCTCTCAGGTAAGTCACAGAGCTCCTCTGTTTTCCAGCAGACTGTTTTAAGTAGGTTTTGAGCCATGTAATGCTGTCTCTGTGCAGGTATCCCCACTTCTGTTTTTCTTCCCCAAAGTGTGCTGGAGTGCATGGCTGTGCTCGTGTGACTTGATGTGTTGAGAGGTGCTGAGAAGAAATTGCTAGTGTGGAAAACAGGGCATCCCAGTGTGCAGGGCTTGCCCACTGTGATAATATTTTTCTGTTTGGAGTTTTAAACGTGGCAGGGAGGACCAGGAGGCAGCGCAGGGCTGGGCTGCAGCAGGGGATGGTTTACGTCAGCCTCTCCGAGCTCATAACCTCCATTAAAAAGGAACAAGCTTCCCCTGGCTCTGAATAGCAGCTTTGTTGGAGAACATGGGCACTGTCAAATTAGACCTGGATGTGTGGGGGTGTGTGAGCGTGTGTTAAATCTGTGCCAAAGCTGCCAGCCAGCTCTGTAACTGTTTGCTTTCCACATTGCCTTGCCATGCTGGGAGCAGGCTGAGCTGCTGCAGCTCACGGTCCTGCCCACAGACTTCACCAGCCAGGGCAGAGCTGGATGTGAGGATGGAAAATTTGAAGGGAAAATTGCTTGCAAATGTGGCTTTTAAGGGGAAGGAAGGAGAAACAATCAGGACTAGTGACAGACCTTTATCTTGGGAGAGTGTTGTGTGTTGTCAATAATGGACCTTATGTTGCCAATCATATTGACCCTTAATTAATTAGGCCATGGAGGCTTTAAATTTTGCCTACATTTAATTACCAACTAGAAGTTTGCATTGGAATTTATTCTCTACCTAAGTCTGTGCTTGAAACAAGATTAAAATACTCCATAGTGTGACTTGATTTTGTAGAGTGGCTTTCCAGTAGTACACCATATCCTGAATTTTGAAACTAAATGTTGCCTGAATTTTATTAAATCTCAAGTCTACTGAATGTACCTTGACTTTGAAGAAACTTCATTTAAGCTTAGGACACATTGAGGGAGAATGAAACTTATGTGCAAATATATACTGAAATTGCTACAGTAGAAACACCTGAATGGTGTAATGCAGAACAAAATTATTCTCAGGTCATTTGAACAGTGTATGACTTTGCTAATCTGGAGGCTTTGTTTTCTCAGGCTTATCTACTGAATTAGTTTATTTTCCCACTGTTTTGTGTGGGGTTTTATTGAATATGTAATACTGAAGTGGTACACTTAGAAGTCCTCATCACCATGTGACAGAGAACTGGGCTGAGGTCAATTGTAGCCTGGTATAAAATAATGATTGTATGGCACTTGGTATAGTGTTTCTTTGCAATGCAAATAAGTTACATTATTAATACATCAGTGACTCCCTTTTCTGTCCTCTTCCCCTGGCCAGGTGTTTACACAAATCAGCTCCCTTTCAAAAAACCAAATTTGTTGCTAGCTTAAGGAAATTTGAAAGGTCAAGATTTAATCTTTCTGTTTGCTCTCAGTATAAATTTTTTGTACATTTTAAGATGACTTTTGTTTTCCATGTGTTGCTAATTGACAGCTCATCTGAGAGTTGTTAGGTGCCAGCAGAACACAAAGAAAAGGGTATCTTCCTGCTATTTCTATTTTTCTAAAGGCAGACATGGCAGTCTTGTGGCCTGGCTCTTGGGAGGCAAATAACAAACCTCACCACATTCCTTCTTCAGAGTGATGGCAACTCCATTTTTCACATGCAGCCTCCTAGATTTTGTTTTCAAATTACTGAGAACAGTATCCTGTTAATTCCTCCATAAGGAATTTCATCTCTGTCAATGACTGGAAATAACAGGCAGTAGTGACATGTCAGAGGATTTCCCCATCTTTACTTTCAGGAAGATACACTTCTCCCACACTTGACCCTTTTGTTTTTGACACCTTTGCATCTTCCTCTTTTAAGCTAATATCTTAGATTAAGGATTATGCAATTTTGTTTATTTTTTTACTGAATCTCCCATGAGTTTCATCCTGAAAGATCCATTAGATAGTTGTTTTCATCAGCAGCATTACTGAGCTCCTTTTAGGAGGAAAAAGTAAAAAAAATTATGTCTCCAGTTCAGTTCCTGGAAGCCAGTTAGAGAGCTAAAGCATACTTTATCCTATCTGATAATTACCAGGTTGCCCAGATTTCATAATTCATAATCAAGAAAAGGGGTTTGGAAACCTGAGATGTCCAGTGTACTTGGGGCTAAAGTTTTTTTGGGTGATGGAAAAGATGGTATTTCCACATACACACCAATAGAAGGATAGAGATTCTTGTATTACTCAAATCAGTGTGCATAAAAGGAAGGAAGACCACCTGCTGTATCCTTGGTACTTTCTTTTGGCTGCTTGAACTTCCATTTACCTCTTCTGTAAAAATCATCTGTCCTGCCTCTGCAGAGCTTGTGACCACTGAGAGGTCACGGCCTGTAATGATGAGACTACTGGCCCTTGTAAGTGTGAAGATTAAGGAATAAGGTGGAAAACATATCCTGTAATAATGAGTGTTGTGTTTTTGTGATTCAGTGTGTCGTTTAAGCCTCGCCTCATTGTTCTCTTGTTGATGAGGTTGCTAGGAACTGGAGCTCAGCATTGTTGCAGGTTTGGGCTCGGACAGCTGCTCCTCCTTTGCTCTGCAAACAGATGTTGTGCATCCCCCAGGAGCCAGGACCCCAGGAGCACTGTATGTGTCACCCAGAGCTGTTGTTACCTCCACTAATGAGCTGTTTCAGGAGCTCTCCTGGCCCTGGGAGCTGCTCCCAGCAGTGCAGTCATGGGGCTGAGGAGCTGGTGCCAGGAGAGATAGGGCAGGGAAGTGTTCCCCAATTTAGCTCAGGTGCGATAGAGCGATGCCGGTGCTCACGTGGGATGGGGGGCAAGCAGCTCCCCCACCCCTACCACTGTCAGCATGGAATTGCATTTAGAAAGGGTGGTAGGACTTAGCAGAGCCTGTGGCTGAATATTGTGGGGTGAATTTGAAATAAAAATGTTCAAACGTGCTTCCTTAAGATGCAGTGATTTCTTCAGCTGCTAAAAAAAAGTGCACGTGGCCGGGCAGTCCTTTGGTTATCTGCCTCAGACTGCAGTTGGGAACATCTTTATTGATGCCCAGACACTGGACTCAGTCCAAAACTAACTTTACTCATGTCCCTCTTGTATTTCAGTGCCATCCTGTTGATAATGGGAATTCTTATCGGGCACAGTGTAGAGGATGCAGGACAGTGTTTCAGACCTTACTTGTGGTCTGCCTGGGTCTTTGTGCTCAAAGCTGAAGGACCAAGCTGTTCTGTTTGCTGGCAGGGCTTGGGTGGAACAGGAGGATAGGAGATGAGAAGTCACAAACTTCAGTTTTGTTTGGTTTTTTTTACATGCTTGCAGTGACCTCAGTGATCGTTGTCTTTTTATAGAAGTTGTATCTTCCTACCACCAAAAGTCAAAATTTCAACTTCAGCATTGTAAGGTACTTCCTGGCTCTTGTCACTATTGTATTGGAATGTCCAGATCATCTAGGAGTATGAAAAAAAGGATTAACAATGCTCTGAACAATGGAAGTTTATTATTAGGTGGCCATTTTATTGTTGTGATTCATTAATTCTCTGTTTATAGATGAGATTGTTTACATTAGTCACTTAGATTAAACTCCGCTGCTGCTAACATCCATGGGAAAGTGCTTTGCAAATGTAGTGTTGATCTTTTTAGAAACATTATCATTAATTGGGAGCCCAGCAGATTATTCAGCTGGAGAATTAATTACAAAAGGATCAAGGCTTGCAAGCCATGTCCTTATTTCCACTCAAACTTTAATAAATATGGAGTACACGGGAAAGGATGATCAAGGTCATGTCTTCAGCTGTATAGAGTGTCCTGAAAATCTTCCTTCAAAATTGATGTGCACAGCTTCTGATTTCAGCCTCTGCTGGCTCTGGGGTCTCTATAGAATTATTGATCATTTTTGTAACCCAGTTGCATCTCCTACATCTCTGAAATCAATGTTTGTTTTTGGGTTTTTTTTTAGAAAAATGACCTGAGAGCAGTATTTGGGTATGAATGTTTTGGAAAAGCACTGGGGTGACATGCAGGGAATGCGTTGGGAAACATTAATCTCATCTACTCTTGATTGCAACCAAGGTTACAACCTTAGATCTGCCTTTAAGACGGGAATATTTTTTCATGGTGATAATGATCAGTGGGTGTGAAATGGAAAAGATTAGCAGCTGGAGAAGCATGATGTATTGCTGCAAACTTTTTTTCCTTTTTCCTTTTAGATTAAAAGGAACAAACTTGTTTTAAATCACAGCACTCCTCCTCTGCATGGTTTGTCTAAGGTGTGCCCACGTTATTTGGAGTGACAAACCCAAATGTGTCATAACTGGTGATTGCATGAGAGGGCAAACACTTAATTGATAAAAATGCTGCCATTGACTTTGGTCTTTAATCAGGTCTGTGGATGGAGTCTCTTGTCTAAACTGCCACTTAGGAGCTGTGTAACCTGCAGAGTTTCTCAAGGAGACTTTTTGATAGAGATGAGAGCTCCCACTTCCAAGGCAAAATGTCATGCAGCTTAATGAAGTATGAACTTCAAAAGCCTCAGAAAGAATGCATTGACCCTCTCTTAATATAACCTGGGGTTTGGGTACAGTAGGTCCTCTTCTGTTAATGAATGAACTACTCCTGTAAATTTCCCAGTTTGTCCTGCTTTAATCTAAAACTGAAAAAAAGGCTTGTAATATTTCCCCCCCACTTACATATTCATATGGAATGATGCCCTACTGAGGTGCACTGTTTATACCTGAGAGAAACAATTGTAATACCCTCTGATGTTCATGTTTTAAACCCCCCCTCCTCCCCCTTCTGAGTTAATATTAAAAAATTGAAGAAAAAAGTTCACAATACAGAGTTTTGAGGTTTGGGGCAGCAGTGTCTGTCCCAAGTGCTGTGGCTCCCTGTGTCCCTGAGTGCAGGGAGGTGTTGTACCTGTGTGTGCCTCACATCTGGCTTCTTACCTCAGGTGTCACTTGTGCACTGTTGTGTGATATATGATTAATGTTCTTCAGAAATCTCTACCAAGGGGACAAAAGGACAAAATGAAATACCTTTATAGGTCTACAGTAAGATGCTGTCATGAGGTTGGTAGCAGTGCTTAAGTTACTTTTCTACTAAAGCAGAATTTGTTTGCTTAGTGGCATCTATGGTGACAAAGGCCACTGAGATGCCTGAATATTTGAGGTCAGTCCAGCAGAAAAAGGAGAACATGCCACATATGCTTTTGATGTGGGAATTTCTCACCAAAGTCACTATACAGAAGCCCTGTCTTTGTTTCTCTCAAGGTCCTTAGGCAAGAGGACAGCCAGCCTTGATGTTTAGTTCAGGTCTGTGGTGAGAGGATCTGATAAACCTCTTGTCTTTTATTTGTTGGGTACTTGATTTCTTCTTAATGACAAACTAGCTTTCTGCCCTACCTTCAAAATGTCTTTGAGTAATGAATGAGTGGAGGCCTCTGAGCACCTTTTACAAATAAAATATTTGCTTGCATTGCTTGTGGAAGAACCTGCTGCTTGGTTGGTTTTAAGAAAGTCAGCTGGGGCGCCTGAATAAACTGATTTTTATTGAGAGGAGTGTATTGCAGCTTGTCTGGCTCTGCTTTAATTCTCCAGGCAAAATACTTTCCTCACTAAACTGTGCTTGACCTCATCTTTTAAGTTTTTGTCACTCAGATCTTTGATTTAGATTCTTTTCATCCTCCACTTCCCAAACTCTGGTCTGCATCATGCAAGAAGCCATCCCTCTGTGGAAATGGGTGTCTGGCAGCTGCCACCTGAGCTCAGCACCATCCCCTGGCAAGCTCCCTGCTGCTTCTGGGTTCTGTCATACCTCAGTGCAGACTTCTGCTCAGTCTGGTTATTATGAGGCTGATTCCTTGGCTTGCTCCTTTTAAGAGAGACATTCTCTAGCTCATGAGATGTATGTGATATTAGCACAGGGCTGGTGGTGAAATGGTCACTTTTGTGCATTTACTGAAGGCAGCTTTGCTTGGAGAAGTTGGGTGAGGCTGCCAGACCATCAGCAGCATCTTCTTCCAGGAGAAGCTGTTGCTTAAATTGCAGCTCAGAGGCCTTTTCTCAACCCTTCTTCCATGTTGTCTGAAATTAAAAGTGCTGGATATGGGTTCAAAGCCCTCCTCCCCTCATTATCTATTTGAACTTTTCTTCTGTGATCCTGTTTTGTGGGTGTGAAAGTGCTGGTAAACAATAAACAGTCTGGCTTGAAGTCTGAAGCACTTCTCTGAAATTCTGCCCTTAACTCACCACTACTTTGCAGCATTACGTGTGAACTTTAATATGACTTGCAGAAGATGCCAGAGCTGGTACAGCTGGTAGGGGTGGGAAAGCAGAGACAATGATCTGCTTTTGGGGAGCTGTTAGATTGCTTCCTCCTGTTTTCTGAAACTGCAGGAGGAGTCCTTATATTATCACACTAAGAGTTATATTGAAATTGGGTGAAATTATGTACATGTCTTAGGCTCTGTGTTTGGGATTCATTATTTCTTGTGGTAGCTGATGAGCTGGGAGTACCTGGACAGACACAAGAGGTGGTGTCCCATCCCCAGCACCACTGACAGTGTTGCCTCCTCTTCTGTCAAGAGGAATAAGCAATGGAGGTCTGCATTTGGGTTTAAGATGTTTAACTTGATTAAGTTAAGATGATTAAGAAATGGCTGTTCCACTGTGGGATGTATTCTTACACTACCTTTAGAATGAACTAACACATTTCCCATGTCATTCCTCAGGATGCATGCCCCTGCTGTATTTCCTGTAACAAAATGCTGACGGTCATTTTGTTCAGCTAGAGGCAGTTCTGACAGCAAGGCTGATGTGAGAGCAGTGCTCGTGAAGATGTTGATTTCATGAAGCCAAAGTCTCACATAGCCTCCCAAATCCCCTGCACTCTGCCTGCAGTGCTTCCCATTGCTTCCAAAGGCTGTGTTGGATGTGGTCTCCCTCCAAGTGCTCGTCCTCTGGCTCAGCAAAGCAATTCTATGTTGTGCTTAAGTGGAAAATAAAATACTTGTGAATCACTGTGGCTCGATGCTGTGCAGTGCCATCAAGTGGCAGTTCTGTCGCAGGACACATTTTCAGGGCTGCCTGTGTTTGTATTGCTGTTTCAAAGTGTTTCTTTTGAAGATTACAAAAGTTCAATCTGTCTGCAGTTGTGGTTGGGCGGGGGGCAGGGTTACTTCTTCAGTAAGGTAATGATTATAATGGTTTCTGTTCTCTAATGGCAAAAATATCACTTTAAAAAGTGCCTCAGTCATTGCAGTAGCTCTAAGTACTGTAGCTGTGAAAAATTTAAAGACTGGTGAGGATATTTTGCAGCTGGCAGGAAAATAAGTGCTCTGGAACACACTGAGCTCTGTCTCTCTGAAGGTTTTGTTGTACTGTAGAGGAGGCTGAAGTACCAGGAAAAAGCCATCCTTCAGCTCTCTTCTGCTTTTGGATCTTAGTGTTCAGACCTGATTTGATTTTTTTTTTTTTTAAGACACCCCAAGGCTATTTGTGAAAATACTCCAGTGGTAGAAGATTGCTTCTAATAATATGTCATCATATGTACTTTATCTTCCAGGAATTGTGACTCTCTCCATCCTTCTGGTGCCAAGAGAGTAGCTGGATTTCTCTTAGTCACTGCACACATTCAGACTGCCTGCTATTGCTCCTAAGCACTGCAATTTTGTTGTTATTGCTAGATGGACAATTAGTAGGAAATACTATCAATCACTCAAGCAGCTGTTTATAAAATTACCTGGTTTGGTTCTCTGAAGTGTAATGAAGAACAGAAGAGGCTTTAGGATGAGGCCAGAGCAAGATATCCACATAATTTTGGGTGTGTTTTTCTAGGAACCGATTGAAGTAGTTTCCAGAATTTCAGAAAAAAAGCCCTAAAGTAAGACCAGTACTTGTTGTAGAAACTGGATGGTACTGGAGGGGACATTCTGCAACAAAGAAATTCCCCCCTTTCTTTTGTCCTGTCTTTGTGTTCATTGTGACATTACATGGAGGCTTGCTTAATTTAAAGGTTAACCCCAGTGTGTTACTGCTTTTGTGTACATCTGCACCTTCTTCTCTACACTAGAGCTGTACAGGGCTTGTGATGGAAGGGGCTTGGGGTTACTGTCACTACTTGCTTATTCAGGCTAGAAAGTGCACAATTCTTTAGGTGGATAGCCTGGCTAACACTAAACTGCCTGAAAAAATGAAAATTAAATCGATATTTTCTTTTCTATACTGCCAAATTCACCAGAACAAAAGTCCCCATTGCAGATTTTCCCTGGGTGTTTACATTTAGTTCAAAAGGGTGAATGACACTCTTCTTATCCTTTCTCTTTTCCTCCTTAAGTTTGACTTTACTGCTAATTGTACTGTTAATTTTACCATGTTTTCATGCATGCCAGAAATTATTAGAAATTACCTTGGCTGTTTGGTTTTGTGAGGGCTGTCTGTGTGCAGCACAGACTGGCACTGAGCTGATGCACTCTGCATGCTCTGAGTGCTGCAGAGCACGTGGAGCCCTGTGCTAAGGCAGTGGTACAGCTAAATCAGCTATTAACAGCCCAATCTAATAACCTGCCTGGCTCTGGCTAGCAGAGTGGCATGTCAGGAAGATCTCTGCATGAAGATAAATCATATGCCTCTTTCAGCACTAACGAGATCCTGTTACTTTGATGGATTTCTGCTGGCAGTCTGTAGAGATCTGCTTTGAGCTGCGTGGATTAATATGTGTGTAATGGTTATAATAGCATCTTGACACTCAATAAAGACTCATCTTGGAGATGATTGATTTGCAGGCTGACAGAGACATGCTCTGTCAAAGGATGTGGGTCACTAATAATGGATTTCTTGGAGCGTACCCATTTCCACAGGAGTTTGTGCTGCTCTCACTGCTTCAGAGAGAAATTCCACCCCTTGCTCTCCTCAAACCTTTTATCTCTTGGCAAACAAATCCTGCTGCAGGATTAGACACCTGGACTGGCTTGGGCTGTGGTTGAGGCTGTGAGATGGTGTTAATAAATCAGCTCTAACAATGTTAGCTCTGCAGACAGGCAGGCTGAGGGTGTCCATGCTGTGTTTTTCAGCAGAGGCTGCACCCAGGGTGGATCCATGAGAGCCAGCTTGGACCTGGAGGCAACTGCTCGGGGCTGTTTATCATAAATGTCCTTGTTTTCCCACAAATTCTTTTTTGCCCTAAGAGTCTTGAATAAATGGTCTTTTGAATCTGTGCTTGTGTCAACATTTTATCCATCAATGTACTAAGCTAATCTTATTTTTGGACCAAATTCTTTTTTACCTTTGAGGAATGAAAGTGGTGGAGAGTAGAAAGTTATTTTGTCTCTGTGTCTGTTTCAAGTCATGGCTTTGTGGCTGGTATTGGAAGAGGAGATCACTTGGCTCAGTGCAGTGTTAATGAAATATGGAAGGTATCACCTTGATTTGCTCTGTGGGCTGGCAGAAAAATGTCTGCTCTCATTCTGCTCTTTTGGTGGCCTGTGGGCAAGACAGAATGGTCTGTGATTGTATTTTTCCAAAGAATGAGAGAGTGCTTTGCAAAATCTGGCTTTCTCATCACAGAGGTGCTCAGTATCTGTTCTGTTAACCTGAAACCTTTCAGTGGTAGAAATAATAGCTCAGCTGTTAATTTAAAAAGGAAATAAGGTTAGGTCTGGAGGTCAATTCAAAAATAAAAACTATTTTATTTAAACCACTGGAGTCATTCTTGTTTTCTTCTTTTGTGTGGCTGTTGTTTTTTTATTTTAATTATGAAAACTTCTCTGCTTCATGCTTTAAGATCAAGGAGTTTGCAGTCATTGACTATGAAAAAGGACACAATCTGCCCCAAAACTTGGCAGCTTGCCATTCTATTTATTTCTGGAGTCTTTCCCTGAAGGTTTTATCTGCAGGAGGTTGCAACACTCCACCCCAACGACATCCATCTTTCTCCCTGCTCCTGACCCAGGTCACTGCCTTTATCATGGGGGATATCTCCAGGTGAGGGGGGATTTCTAGAGCTGCTCATGTTCAGACAGATTTCACAGCCCTACCTTTGTTCCTGAGGCCTGGAGTTCTGCAGAATGAACTGTGTTTGATGTGTTGTTTTTTTTTTTTTTCTTCACTAAGTGCTCCTCTGAGTCAATCCATAGTGGTGAAATTGAGGATGTCTGTAATGATTGCTGTTATCTTGCTGTAACAGATACCTCTGACCTCCTCCCATGGTCCCTTCCTTTTCTATCCATGTGCTGGGAGCTTGCAGGCTAAATGGCCACATCTGGAGAAGGGGATGGATGTTCCAGGCTGAGGCATTTGAGATCCACTGACAAACTCAGAGAGGGAAGGGGACTCAGCTGGGTGTTTTGGAGGTGGGACCTATCTCTGGATTCTGCCCCTCAAGTGTGAGCTGTTCATCTGTTAACCTGGGAATAGCAGCCTAGAAGAATTTGGTGGATGTAGGTTATTTTCTTGCCATGGAAGAAGAGCATCCTGTGTTTTTTGGAGCCAGGAGTGATAGTGCTGTGTCACAGTTGACTGGCTGGACCACTTACTCAGACCTGGAAAAACTGGGATCTAAGCCTTTCTCAATCAAAGGGTTATTCCAGGAGATGAGAGCATTGTCATGTTTGCTCTAAAAATAGTTGCCCAAACCCCCATTTCCTTTTGCAGTCAGGAGTGTGTGTGGCTGCACATGGTTTTGTTCTGCATGGGGATGTCCATGTGTCCTTTCCAGATGTCATTCTCCGAGGGTTTAAGCACAAGTTTACACCAACCCAAAGTAACCTTAGATGGGAGGGATCTTCCAGGGTACTCAGCTGAGATATGGGAACTGTCTGGGAGCAAAAGTTTAGCTGCTGATCTTGGTGTGCACTGACAGAGCTAGATGGTAATGGATCATCAAGCATCTAAACAATTATATTGTACTGTTTTCCTTATTTGATTATTTCTGCTACATTTTGTAAAGGTGCCTTGCAGTTGCCTTTTCCATGTTCCAGCTGCTTTCAGATTCCTCTGCAGTTCTCAGTTTGAGGTGGAATTGTGTCAACTTTCCCTTTAATTTTGTCTAGCTTAATTATTGTCAGTGCTGCACACTTTCCAAAGAAAAGGTCATGTGATTGAAAAGCCAGCTGTTCCTTTAAAAGCCATTTGGATGAAAAGTACCCAGTGTTTGGACCACGATTCCCATTTCATTGATGGAGAAACTCAAAGCACAGGGATGTGAAAGGACTTGTCTCCTGCTGGAATTACAGCCTGGTCCTGGGTACTCTGTGTCAAGCAGTAGCTGGGGTAACAGCGAGTCCAACTCCCATCTAAAAATTAATAAATAACGGTACCAATGAGCCTGGACTGCAGGAGGAGGAGGAGGAAGAAACCACAGATGTGATTTTGTGCTGTACTGGGTACAGTGAAGCTCTCCTGGGAGAAGTTTAGGGTTTCCCAAAGGGGAAGCAGCAAAACTGCAATAAAGCAGTGACTCAACAAGGGCCTGATTCATGTTATGAGTAGCGGAAACAAAACAGAACTTGTTACAATGGCAGGTTACATTTACTCATCTAATCCAGCCTCTTTAATAAAGCATCATAACCCCAAAAATCTACAACAACTCTTAGAAGGAAATACCTAGGGAGAAGAGCTTTCTTTCTTTCCTTCATGTGAACCTCCAACCCATCTAACCCATGGACTTCCCGTTCAGTAGATTTGTGCTCCGTGAGAAAACAGCCACAGTTTGCTGTCAATGGTCAGCAGCAATTTTTGCATTTTGCTTTTCTGGGTAGAATGAATTAATGATTACTGGTTGTTGGTGTTTTCTCATGAAAAGAAGATTGTTAAAGTAACAATTGAGTGTTGCAGCACTGCCATCTAATGCACACTTAATTTTCATAAGTATTTTTAGATTGTGTGTGTGGATATCAGTGGGTGGTTAGTGGCTTAAGTAATGTTCTTTAAAACTCCCAGTATGAACCATGGGGGGAAAAACCAGCTCAGAAATCAAATGCCTTAGCTACAAAAATACAGCTTGCCTTTTTGGGTTTTTTGAGGGTTTTTTGGTATGTGGTGGGGTTTTGTTTT